>JAAGNO010023363.1:0-11350 GCA_033439905.1 Ceryle rudis | reverse complement strand
CGAGAAAGAGAAAGGGAAGGAAGGAGAAGAGAAGGGAGAGAGTACAAAGGAAGGAAGGGGAAGGGAAGGGGGGGGAAGGGAAGGGAAGGGAAAGGAAGGGAAGGGAAGGAGGTCATGACACTTTTGTGATGTTTATTTTGTACTCTTCTCTGAGACACACTCAAAATTGTTTCTTAGTGTAACTTTCTATGCTAAGATACATGCAAGGGATCAGAGCTATACTTTAGACATTGTGTCTGAAAGCCGTTACCAACCCTAAACTCTCCTCTTGCAATAAAGGAAAAATTTGCAATGATTTTATATTGTTAAATTATACTACTGTTATTTGAAAGTTCAAGCTGATAGGAAAATGTAGAAGAAATATTTTTTTAAATTATAATTAAAAATGTGAACTATAAGGAAAACTATAACTATTGGTTTAAGAAAGCTAGTAAAGAGTATAATTCTTTATGAATAAAGAACAAAGATTTGTTAGTTATTTTCACCATTTGATTTTAAGTAGACACACTAATTTTGATATCATTCCTAGTAATACTGCAGTAGAACATAACATTCCTATTATGAACCTGGTATTCATTTGTTCCTAATTCTTACGAAAATGCCCTTTAAATGATTTCCAGATGAGATTTTGGAATCATGTCTGTATGAGCCAAAATTGAACAAAAGATCATTTTTATAATGTAAAAGTAAGCTTGAAAAGCACACTTAAAAGTCACAGTACATTTTATATGGTATAAACCTTATTATTAAGATCGATTACAGAATCTTTTTTATTTTTCTGAACAGAAAAGCCTAGTAATGCTTTAAAAAAAATAACAAATGAAATGTGAAAATAACAGTCTTGCACTTAAAATCTTATTAATTATATTCTCCATGATTGCATATTTTTGGATTTTAATATAGCACCAAAAAAAATACAAATATAAGATTCTTCTATTACATACATAAAGTTCATCTAAATATAGATCTAATAGGGCAAAAATTATTTTGGAAACTTTAGATGCTCTGGCAGAACAAAGACTTGGCTTTTCATCAAGGAGAGAAGGGCAATTTTTATCTTTAAGGTGTCACAAAGCCTGTGTCAATAGAGCTTCTGTATATCATTTTTAGAAGAGTAGTTGACTATAAGCAAGACTGGTTTGCAAATTCCATATGCAAAGGTTTAGAAGTAATTTTGGCTGCATTTGTGCTTTGCACTATTCTAATTTTGTTGAAAACTTGGCAACAAAACATTAGAAAACTAAACTTGTGTTTTATCTCTGTGTTGCAGTAGCATAAATTCCGGAAACCCTAAATATCTGAATGTCATACCAATGGCAATTGCATTAACTCACTTTGGTAAGACAGAGATATAAAAAAAAATGTGATGCCACTAAAATTCTCCTTTCACAATTGGGTTCTGCTCAAATTGCACTGCAGGTAGCCCTGTGTTTTAATTAAGAAAGCATTACTGCCTTATGCTGCTACACCGATAGTCTGATAGAAAGTGAGTTGAGCCAGAAAAAGAAAAATGGGAAAGATCTACTTAAAAGTAGAACTGCCTGCTATGTAAAAAGGCTATCACGGACAGATCCAGCTTTGAAGCTGTGCTTGAACAGACTAATACATCAGGACAAAGGCTGAAAGGGAAAGGCTGCAATCTTAAGACCACTCAGGAGTCTCAATGTAAATCAGTAAAGTATGGAATTGGTTTTTTAATTCCATTTTTATTGTAGTCCAGAAAGATAAAGGGAAAAAGAGTGATAATTATTGGATAGGGAAATTCTTTCGAATGGGTGATTGTAACTTTGAAATTAGTAATTGAAAAATACACTATCCACCGTACGTAATAGGGAAACAATAATTAACAATTACACAAATTTGACATCTATGCCTAAAATACCAAAGAGTTTCCAAATTGCCACCTTTGGAATGTTGGCCCAGGCTTGCAGGCAGGATCCACCCAGATGCTTGCTCACCTCCCCACCCACACACACTCAGTGGGATAAGAGAGAAAAAGGAAGGCATAAGGGTGAGAAAACTCATGGGTCAAAATCAAGAGAAGAAAAACAGAATTGACTTGGGGCTGTTCTTGCAAGACACTGTGCCCACTCCTGCTACCAACACTTGCCAGCTATACCCTATACACTATCAAATGACTTTCAACTCTAAGTCTGTAACACTACAAATAGGTTTCTTAGGGTAGATTCCTGTGAAAGTTTGGGTTGTTAAGCTATAAAATCACTTTATTTAGATTGAAATAAAGGTTATGCATAGCTAGAGAAATTGATGCAAAACCTGGGATTCCATTTGTTTAAATTTCCTTGTGCCAGTACATCAGCTATCCTAGATTTTATGCATATGTATGCACAGATCTAAGTATTCTCTCATAGTGACCAAAAATTAAGACATTCTTTTTTTTTTTTGTGCAAATAGTTGTGGAAAGGAAAGCCTGCTAAATACAGTTACAAGAGCTTTAATACCGCAATGGAAATAACATGGAAAATCTGGCACTGCCCCTGAAGCTGTGACATTTCTGCAACTCAAACACTTCCATGTGCTTGGTTATAGAAATTTCTCAGTTACCCAATTGTGAACATTTGCTTTCTTGGATCTCTTTTTGTGTTAAAGATCTACTCT
Source organism: Ceryle rudis (assembly GCA_033439905.1). Lineage (NCBI taxonomy): Eukaryota > Metazoa > Chordata > Aves > Coraciiformes > Cerylidae > Ceryle > Ceryle rudis. The sequence goes on along the minus strand of JAAGNO010023363.1, from coordinate 8,731 downwards.
AGAAAGTTACATATGTGTATTAAGATGAGGTGGTTTGGTTGCAGTGTTGACCTCTAAGGGAAAACAAGATATAAACCTGAAGCACAGTGGACACAATTCTTTCCATCCACAAACTGTAGCAGATAAGCAGCATAATAACCACACAACCAAAAAGTCCCTGGACACAAGTGAGTGTCCTGCAAGTAGGCTGACAGGTTTCCTCACAAGTTTGTGGCTGAAACTGTCTTCTCCAGCAGACATGCAAAAAGGCTGAAGGTGCTCCTCTTTCCCACTCCTCTGCCATCTCTGATCATGATCTAATAATAAACACCAGCAGATGGTAAAGTTGGTTTCAACATCAGTGCTGTGAGTTGTGAACCATTCTCTCTTGTTTCCATGTTTTCGCTGTAGCACGGAACAAGATGGATTAAACATAACAAAGTTGAGCTTACATGGCAACAAAGGCTGAAGCTCTGCAAGTTCCAAGTGAGGCTCTTCATGGGCAAACACTGTTTGGTCTAGTTAAAGATGCTTCAGGGACTACTGAACACAAACGTCCAGATGGAGAGGAGTTGGTTTTAGAGACTGAATATAGATATGATCTACTACAAAAATACGTTCAGGGAAGTGCAAGCCAAATGTGAAAGCAGCACTAACTTCTCCCATGGCAATTCAGTGTGTTCCACTTTTATCCGGTTTCTATTCTATGCTGTGAAGAAAATCAGCTCATACCAGCTTTATTTATCCTTAGGGTCTCTTTTTCTTTCACATGCTGTTGCACACATAAGGGTGCTATATACACATCCCTTCCTATTCTAAAAGGACAGTGAATTTAATGTAACAAAAATATTTTAAAAGCCATTTTGTGTATCTAATCAGAATTTCAGAGCTCTGTCACTTTCAGGATATATAAAGAATCCTTTCTTCAAGGGATCTTCTAGGAATAAGCTGTGTTCATTAGAATCTGATACTTATGGCTTTGAATGATTCATTCAACCAAGACTCTTTGCTTTAACTAATGTGTGTTCTGTAACTGGTTCTCATCAATCACCACGGTATTGCACTTCCATGTAATACGTATACCAAGAAAAAAGATTAAAGAGAGGAACTGTTCTTGGCTATGCATTTAAATTCAGTCTGAGAGGTATTGATTTTTATTTTTTCTTAATCAACAGAGACAATAATTTTCAGAGGTAGGTCAGTCACCAACATGTCTCATTGAAGCAAATTCTACCATTGCACAATTTTGTGTGGTTTTGGAAAAAAGTCAAAAATCTTGGAGAAACAAAGGTCTGCTTCCATTAAACTTATTTTTGCAATAACTTGTTAATCTACTGCAGTGTTTTCAAAAATCTGTATGTCATATTTGCCTTTAACAGTCAAGGTAAATGGTAATAGCTTCTTTTTCAAGTTTAGGAGACAAATTCTGAGCTTCCTTATTCTGCTAAGCACTTACTGCAGAAAAGACTTAGTTTCATTCCATGCTTAATGTATCCTTACTGGAACATGTTGATCTGTTGCTGTGGCCCTCCGGCACACCACTGTCTGTTGTTGCACTGCACTGGAGAGCACAGTATTCACTCCTATGTCTGGAATGTGCAGGTGCATGGGGGAATCAGGCAGTCAGCCAGTCTTAGACAGCTCCTTGTTGTCTGGTGAGTGGTATCAGGAGCCAAACAATGAAAGGACATCTCAAGGACAGAATGAGGGAGCTGAAGATTGATGAAGTAATGACCACCAGAGGTGCCCCAAGACCCCCATGCATGCACAACAGGGTGGATGACCACTGTTAGCCACTGTGGGTGGAAAAATACTGTTCATCCTACGTGCACGCACTGACCACACGTGCACTGACGCCGAAGCAGTCTCCACGCCCCTGCCAGGAGAGTGATAAGTAGCCCACTGCGGCAGGGAGAGGGGTTTTCATTTTCAGAAGGTCAACCCGATGCACATCTTGATCCAGGGCACGCCCTGCAGAAGGCATTAGGACCTACGGAGTCCTCTTCCTGAGCAGTGCACTATGTACCCTCCTCCTGCTCGGTGGTTTGTCTACCACCTTGGGGTTGGTATGTATGTGGGGATGTTAGGTAGCTAGTTGGGTTTGCTTGAATAACATTGTTTTTGCTAATCGGTTGTGTGTGCTTGAATAAAATTGGTTTTGCTTATGAGCTGTGTGTGTGAGCACCATCCTTTGTGAACCAGGAATCCTTCACAAATGTAGGACACTTAATCTAAAGTGTTTTGTTGCAATAATGTATCAGCCTATGAAGTGACTCAAGGTAATATTTCAGGTCAAATAGGGAAGATCGTGACACAAACACAAGGTAAAATCTGAGGTCAGAAAAAGAATTAGTGCCTTTGTGATATAGGTTACAGTTTATTACCAATTATTTGCATGTTATTGATTCTGCAGGAGACACTGACAGATCATTAAAGAGGTTAATTATTTAAATTTTTAAGTGCTTTTGAGCAGGGCGTTAAAATTTCCAAATTGCTAAGCAAACTATTGAAAAGTCCTATCAAACGTCAGAGCTTTGGAAAATATGTTCAAAGGCTTATGAATAACAATGACTTTGAGGAAGAAGTTTTAGTACATTCACATCAAATGATGTGCACCATTGGACTGTGCAGGACAGAATGTAGGTGGTTTAAAAACCCTGTACAAGGCATTTTTTTCCCAAAAAATAATGTAGAAAATGTGTTTATGTCAGTGCTATGTCTACATAAATGTGACTTCTGCATCATGATAGTCCTAGATTCAGCAAGGTCTATTGACATGTGCAGCATTGTAAGAGGAATAAATTTCTCCATTGTGTAGGCAGAAAGTGGAATACATCTGTCAAATTCTCCATCTCCATAGTATCCTTTTGTATGGCACACAGAGCTATTGAGAAGAGCATTATCCTCCCACAGACTAGAGCTGGGCAATATGAGTTGGAACTATTTAGCTCTATTTGCCAGAAAGATTTATCTGAGTTGAACAATGAAACTTTTTCCCCCTTATTAGATTGTTCAAACTATGCTATTCAGTTCAAACATATTCTTAATAAAATATGCTAACTCTGTTTTTGTATGTCCATCTTCTGATACTCCTAGTGCCTTCTCACCTTTATCTTAACATTCACGATAGCTAATAATACAGTCCTCCTTGCTTGATATTTTTCAGAATTACACTGAATTTAGATGTGCATCCCATTTTTAATGCTTTGGCTTAAGACTTAGCACCTAAAAAGATGCTTATTGCATTCATAAGGCTATTTTCTGTAATTCATGCAAATATTGGTGATTTGCAAAGAGTGAAATTTTCAACTACCAAATATCTTAGATAAAAAAAAAAAGAAGCTTGTGCAATTTTATGACAACATTTATGTGCAAACAAAACAAGGTGATCAGTTAAAAAGAAAAAAGGTAAATTGTCTCCTCAGAAGGCTTTCCTTAAGTCACATGTAGATCTAATAGTTCTTTTAATAGCACATGTAATTTACAGTTGTGTACTTGCAACGTACAAAATTTCTTCTTAGGTTTGTACTCCATGTTCAATGCGTGTATAGTGACCCTGTTGTGAAAGCAAGAACACTCATTTTCTGCATTATTAAAAGTCTACTTTTATATGCTGGTTTTAATCTACTTTAGGCATTAATATAAATTCTGATACATATTTCTAGACCCAGTTTGCCTACACAAGAAACAAGTAATTCAGAAACTAAATCTACTGTTTTATTGTAACAGAACTTGCATATACCTATTGACTTATTAAATAAGGGTCTGATTGCATTTCAGAAATTGTAATAAAAATTAACTACGCTGAACAAAGTCAGTCCATTAATATAGTAACTATAAATTACATTGTAACTTAAAGATAAGAAACTGAGAGGTGCTTTATATAATATATATTATCCATGCACATAGAAATACTGTGGGTAGATATCTTGTGGTTTCTTAGGTTTAAAATGCACTTATGCATTGCTGAATGGAAAACCAGCAATATAAGACTTCATTGTTTTTAATCCTTACTTGAATTTGCAATTACTACACCAAAAGATCAGCTTTAGTATTCCATCTTTATCTTCAGATTAAGTTTAATTGAAGCGCTTTGTATGGAGCCTTCAGAGATATCTATGAAAAAATTATTGTGGAAATATTACAAAAATGTCTAAATTAAATTCATTTTCTGAAAGATTTTAAAGTGGTCATAGTGATTTGGTAGATTATGATTAATTGAATATGAACTCCTTAATATCAACAGATTGAATGGAAATATATTTTATTACTCTCAATTCAATAACTGAGAATTTGACCGATGATACAATAATGAGTGTCTGCAGAAAAAATCAAAACTGAGTCTGTCTTTGAAACAGTGTCATATGGGGAAACATTTAGGGTGAAGAAAAAACAGAAAAAAAAACAGTTCCCTGATTTTGAAATTACATGAAGCCTCTGGCAACCACGCAGTAGTTTACTAGTGCTGAGTGGATGGGAGGGAGAGAAAGGGAGAACGACAGACAGCTGATGTCCAAGTTCTTTCCCTTTCAATTCAAATAGTGGCAAAAAGTTGAACCTCTTTGACCACCCCATACTCAGCAACCCAATAATTATTCCAGTAAGAACTCAAAAATGACTTGCATTTTTCTGCACTTGAAGGCAGTAGAAGGTTTGAGGCAGAAGGATTCTCTTTCTGCCTATGCTTCTTGAGAATGGGGGCTGAGGTAACTATGTATGTAAATCAATGTTTTGGCATAGAACCTGCAAAGAAAAGAGACACTAAAGTTTTATTCAGCAGCTCCACCAGTTAAGCAAGCAACACCCGAAGAAGCTTCTTTTTATTTATGGGAATGCTACATCCTCAGAATCACAAACGTTGGTTCCTACAAAACAACAAAAAACTCCCTGACTTTGAAATGCCAAGCTAGACGTGCAAAAAAGTTATGTTTCCCTAAGCTTGAAAATTCTTTAAGTTATGTTAGTTATCTAAAAGCACAGAGTTCATGCTTGAGTAAAACAGTGTTATACTCTAGATCTGAAATGCTGCTATCTTACTAGGTTCTTAAAAGCTGATTAAATAAAGTTTGAGAACATTTAAAGATTGCATCCAGCTAGAATTTGAAAATTCATTTATTATAATTCAACATGGAGAAGCACCAACTGAAAAAACATATCATCGTATTATTAAAACTATTGACTTCTTACTGCATTCCTGCATCTGCAGTATTATTAATTCTATACTACAGCTGATCATACCAACAAATAATGCAACTGTTACCAGAGTATCCCACATTTCATGTCTCTCCAGGAAAATGAGAATTGTTAGGTATATCATCCAAATTAATATACATCAGTTGTTCCCTGTTCTCTAAAATGGATGATAATATTTGAACTTCCAGCTTAGATTCATCCAGAGATGACAATGTTATATAATGTAGCAGAAAGGGGAGTTCCATTTCAATGTGTGAAAGCAGTTGACTGCTATTCCTGAATATTCAGATTTACACAAATACCATGTTTTGACTTTTTAAAACACTTTGGAGTTGCTCTTCGTATTTTCTTTCTAGATAGTGACAACAGTGTGACGCAAATGCTACAAGTTTAATAATTCTGTTGATATGAAACATCTTAGGATGGGACATCGAGTCTTCATGTGGTAGAAAGACTTTACAATGAAAAACAGGGATAAAGGATTGTGGATTAAATTTCTTCCTCTTCCTAATCATTGTCCCTTCCTGCAAAATGACCATAATGGCCAGATTACACCACTCTGCAATACATGTTATCTGAACGGCAAAAGATTACATAGTATAGTACAAGGCCTAATACTTAGTTATCATTTCAATATAAAAACACTGTAATGAGACCGAGTCCTCTGTACATGAACATAATGCAATAGTTATCCTTTATTACACTGTTGGTCAGGCACATTTGCATATATATATATTTCTGAATTCAGTATTTCATCTATGCATAGAATAAGTTGATGGGCTCACAACAGTTTCATTTGTCATACTAGAGCCAACACGTTTTTAGGCTTTGTCATAACACTTTTCAGTGTTGCAGATGTTAAAGAGAATTTCAGTAATTCATAACAATCATTTGGATTGTTCATGTGTAAACACGCAACCCAGAGCTGTCAGCAATGCAGCGTGACATATAATTACTATTGTTGATAGTACTTGTTTATTTTGAGATCTGGTTAAAAAAGATGCACTTTGCATACTTGGATACTTTATTTTATCACTTGCTAATGTCATGTTGACCAGAACAATCTGCACAAATGTTTTGATAAAAGAGAAAGAACAAGGATATGTTATATTAACACATTTACTCCTTAAAGTGTAGAATCCAGTCTGAAATCTGTTTAATTGGATATATGAGAATTTATTCTAGAGTATGGTTGTGCTTCTCTATTTTTGTGGCTACTATAATGGCCGCTGTTATTTGCTGTCAGCTATCTTTAGCTATTTCTCTTGGAACAGAAAGACGAATTACTTTTTATTGTTTTCTGGTCTGGTACAGATGAATATGCATATACTATTCTGCCCTATTGATATTTTGCTCACATTAGCTTACAAACAACAAATACAGTGGTTTTACTCTTTACTTTTCTCACTCCAGTAAATTGGTGTTTGACAATGATTCCATTCTTTGACAGAGCTTATATATAAATATAAGTCATCTAGGAAAAAAAAAAATTAATAGACAGTGATTTCTTCCTAAACATTGCTGTGAAGGCAGTGTGGGCATGTGGTAGTAAATACTCTCATGAGCTAAGCAAAGCACACATGGAAAGTGATGAATGGCAGGGGGAGGGAGGGGCTCATTGTGCCCTGAGAAAGGACCCATGGGACAGAGACCTCATGCAGGACCAGCAGCTGTCTGTGCTTTCCTTCTGTTTGCTTCTGCTTAGCTGGTCTTCAGCAATTGTGGTGCCCCAGAGTGGTAAAGCGGGGCTCAGATGGCAGTCATACTGGCAAGAGATGTTGAGAATAACTGAGATTTTATAGGTGTATTAGTAACAAGCAGATGTACAAGGAAGAGATAGGTCTGTCACTGAAAAGGGCTGTCGAATTAGTTAGAAATGACACAGGAAAATTAGATTTACTCAATGCCTCCTTTGCCTCAGCCTTCGTGGGTAAATTTAACACTAAAGTCTCTATGCCATGAAGCAGCAGTGAAGTAAATTATAAACCCTGGAGGAAAGTCAGTTTAGAGATCATCTGTACAAATTGGAATCTACAAGTCTATGAGACGTGACAGGATACACTCAAGGGTGGTAGAAGAGGGGGCTGACATCACTGAAGAGCTGTTCATCATTTTTGAAAAGTCCTGGAAGCTGAGGGAAGCCCCTAATGAGTAGAAGGCAAGTATTACATCCATGTACACAAAGGGCAGAAAAGAAGTTTTGAGAAAATACAGACCAGTCTGCCTTGCTTCAATCTCTGGGAAAATTATGGAGCAGGTCCTCATGGAAGTTATTTCTGGGCAAATGAAGGACAACAAGGTGTTTGGGAAAAGCCAGCGAAGATTCTCCAAGTGTAAATCATGATTTACCCGTGTCATTTCCTTCTGTGACAAAACAATTTGCCCACTGGATATTATTTTAAGATAATTTTTTTGTTTGTTTCAAAAATGTCTTTAAAGTTCCCCAATTACCATTTAGTCCTGCTGAGGGTGGTCTTTCTCTTAAACATGATTGGATTTTAGCAAGCAAAGTTTTTTGTGTTTGATACACACACACACAGTGTGTGGGCTGCTTTAAGCAGGAAAGCTCAGCTATCCTGTGAACCTCTGCTGGCAGTATGTAGGAACTAGGAGATTAAGGCCCCACCAGGAAAGTTAGTTTATTATAAATGATTGTATTGGGTTTGTGTGGCAAAGTTTGGTAGCAAGGGGCATACAGGTGTGGCTTCTGTGAGAAGCTGCTAGAAGCTTCCCCTATGTCCAACACAGCCAGTACCAGCTTGCTCCAAGACTGACCCACCGCTGGCCAAGCCCATGCCCATCAGACAGAAGTAGCACTTCTGTGTTAATATATTTAAGAAGACGGAAAAGTTACTGCACAAAAGCAATTGCAGCCAGAGAAACAGAAGTGAGAATTATCACGGTTTAGAGTCAAGGCAGCCCCTTAGACCTATAAACAGATGCTCTCTGGTAACTGCCCTCCCTCCCCAAAGGGAAAGACAAAGGGAATAAGGGAGAGAGACATAGCAATTAGAAAAGGAAACTAGAACAGCTTCAATGAAAATGAAAATAATAATAAAAGATAGAATGTATACAAATATGTACAAAACCAGTATCGAACCCAACCCCCCTGATGGTAACTGTCACAGTCACCACTGATGCTGTGGAACAGACATGAGGGGAGTCCCAGACTGGGCCCAGCAGCAGATGGGAGGTGTGTTCAGGAGCTGGATTTTGGTACTTGGTTCAGGAACACACAGATCGGCATTGAAGGCAGAATGGACAGAGTCCTCAGATACTCTGAGGAATAAACCAGAAGAGGACCTGAGCCAGGCCGAGCAAAGCTGGAAAAGCGGGCAAAGAAAACTATAGACCCTCTTGATCCCTTAGCTTTATACTGAATATGACATATATGGGAGGGAATCCCTCGTTGGTCAGTTTAGGGTCACCACCCCTGTCTGCAGGTGCGGCCTTTCTCTTTCCTGCACCCCCCCAATGTGGTGCACAAGATCCAGCAGTGGCCTTGGCCTGCACACCAATCCTTGGTAGTAACTCTAAACACAGGGTGTTATCACTGCCA
>JAAGNO010023362.1:0-30515 GCA_033439905.1 Ceryle rudis | reverse complement strand
GTGATAATTAGGTGTATGGACAGGGCATGTAGCCAATAGCAATGTAATGTAGCTCGTGTACTGATAGAGAAATGATATATAAGCAGTGTGTGTGCTTTAATAAACGGCTTCACCTTAGATCACATTGATCTGTGTTGAAGTCCACTCTGGATTCTCCCGCAAAACACCTCTATGTAGAATATGAGGAACCACAGGAGTCATTTAGTCAATGCTGCTTCCACAGATCCTAGACTTAGTTTAACACCAGGGTGTAGACCTGACCCAAATTCCCCTTAGGAAGAACATCAGTCACCTTTATAATCTTTAGCAATTATTATAGTATATTACAAATAGATTCCTTGAATATGGTAACTGGATAATTACTGTTTGCTAAGATTTAATTAGTTCCAATATTCTGAGAATGAAGCAAAAATGCAGGGAGGAATGACAGGATAGGTGACCCCAAACTGAGCAACGAGGTATTCCATCCCATATATGTTATATTTGATATAAAGCTGAGAGGTCTGGAGGGTCTCAGCTCTCCTTGCTCTCTTGGCCCGCTTTGCAGACTTTGGTCAGCTTGGCTTGTGTCCTCTTGCAGTTCTTTCCTCGGAGTGTCTGAGGAAGACTCTGTCCGTTCTGCCTTTGATCCCAATCTGTGTGTTCTTGAATCTGGTACCAGAATCCAGCTCCCAAACACAGCTCCCATCTGTTGCTGGGCCCAGTCCAGGACTCTCCCAGTACCTGCTCCACAGCATCAGTGGTGACAGTGATGTAATTGCCTTCAGGGGGTTGGGTTCAACACTGGTTTTTGTATATATTTGTATATAGTCTATTATTATTATTATTATTATTATTTTAACTTTCATTAAAGCTGTTCTGATTTCCTTTTCTAATTGTTAAGTCTCTCTCCCTTATTCCCTCTTTTTTCCCTCTTGGGGAGGGAGTGGGTTAACAGAGAGCGTCTGTTACAGGTCTAGCAGACTGCCCTGAGCCTAAAACATGACAGTTCGTAAAGGGGGTCTGCAAGGAAGCTGAAGAGGGTCTTTTTACAAGAGCATGTAGTGACAGGACAAGGGTCAATGACTTTAAACTGGAAGAGGGTAGGTTTATATTAGATATTAGGCAGAAATTCTTCACTATGAGGTTGGTGAGATGCTGTAACAGGTTGCCCAGAGAAGTTGTGGATGTCCCCTTCCTGGAAGTGTTCAAAGCCAGATTGGATGGGTCTTTGAGCAACCTGCTCTAGTGGAAGGTGTCTCTGGCCATTGCAGGGGGTGTTGGACCTAGATGATCTTTAAGGTCCCTTCTAACCCAATCAGTTCTATGATTCTGTGATTCTAGTTTTTCCACTTTTTTTGAAAGAGGTAATCATATTTTGGTATATACAGGAAAAACAGGTGATGTCAAAGCATGGTTATGTTTGTCGTTCATATTTACAGGCTATTAGAAGGCTGTACTGAAAGAGAGAAACATGGACCTCACAGCTCCATGTAAGTATGTTCATGCTTTGGCAGAGATACTGTAAATGTGGAAGCACTGCATACAATTTAACAAGTACTGAAATAAAGGTTGGATGGCATTTCTTTTTCCTTGCATGTCCATACTGTTGCTAAGGAGTCTCAAAAAAACCAGGACACTTTTGAAACAACTTTTTCTCAGCTGTATGGAGTATGCCAGCATTGGTCTTTGTAGAGCATTATACAAGTTCACCACTTGTACACCACTTCACAAATGCAAGTTGATGCATGTCAAGAGCCACAGGTTAGTATGTTCCTCTAGAGAAAGTTCCTGCAGATAAAGTGGTCATTATGGTTGAAGCCCAGCCACTGAACTGCAGCAGCATTTTTCACAGAGGCAAGTCAGAAGCTGCTGCTTCTGGTGGCACCACTGTGGTCTCATTGTGCCCTACAGGACTGGGCAGGGCAACACGGGCTCCCCAGCTGTGTTCTTGTGCTTTGCCTTTCAGTGTGATTAGTGAGATGCACGGGTGCTGACACACCAGACTGCTCCTCAGCACCCAGAAATACTGTACAAGGGTTTGGAAGAAGCACTCAAGGCTAGAGATAAAAGAGAAGGTGCAATGCAAGTGTGCAAGATATAATGATCCAAATCCTAACAACTACACCATGGGAATTTGCTTCTGTCACTGATTTACTGCCAAGATATATGATATCATTATGAATTTCTCATTAAGGACTTGTTTATGAGCATGAATAAGACCTGATCTTAGTCCATGGTGTGTAATGAGCTACCTATTTCTTATACCAGGGTCTGTTAAGAAAGAAAACTAAAGTATTGAATATCTAAGTTGCAGTAACCTACACAAGGAACCTACAGTCTGAGTGGATTTATAATCATCAATAATATGACAAGAGCTTCCTCCTAGTTTTTGCTGTGTATGGCATATTTATCCCAAATATAGAATATTCAGTCTTACTGTGAATCTCACATTAACATATGAAGTTATTTTTTCCTGTTATTGACTAAACTCATTTTGTCTTCTAAACCATGACATCTATATAAATTCACATGTACTACTTGAAGATAATTTCTCCTCCTGATGAAAATTGCTATTGTATTTCTGAAGGAATAACAATTTAATCACTTTACATAGATGTCAATGAAAACATAATTTAGCATGATCAGAATTTCTTTTGCTTTAAGCGGATGCTGTTACATGGAGCACATGGTGTTCTCCATAGGATATTATAAATTTTTTTTTTAGGATATCATAAAACAAACTGAGAGTGCTTAATGATAATAAAAAGAGCTACAAGAGTAACTGCATGCAATCACTGAATGCCTCTTTATTAAAACTGATGTGCTGTTGTTACAACATTTCTGTTCAGGTCAAGGCTTTTGCCCACCATGAACATTTAGTTAATGGTATGTAGGTCAGTTCAAAGCAATATTTGCTCTTTAATTAAGACATAAATTGTGAAAGACAGAATTCATATCAAGGTCAATTAAAATCTTTTTAGTATGCAGTACATAACAAGTATTAATATCATTAGTATTTTCATCTACTTAATCAGAGGTATGAATCTCAGAATTAATTATTCTACTTAAATAGTGTAAAGGATCTTAAGATCAAAGAATACAGCAAAATTCAAAATGATACATTGTATCAACAGCAAATGTCAGTCTTATTTAAGATATTTTAATAATTCAATTGTAAATTAGCTTGGTATTATAATTAGTCTGCTCTAGCATCAGATTTGATTTTTAAGAAAAATCAGTCAAGAGACAATAAATACATAAAAGCTATGAATGAATAAAACTGTATAATAATGTTAATAGGAATAATAACAACATTAATAGTAATGATGATGTACCAACCTGATAAAGGTTAATTTTTTTATATATTCTTTCATTTAACTGATGTGATAAAATGGTGAATTATCCTATTAATACTAGCACAACTTCATAAATTCTAAAATTCTATATCACATAAGAAAATGGTCAAAAGGATTTGCCTTTCTAACTCCTAAAACATTTGTTATAACATATATGATGTGTAAAAAAGATACATATTTGGTTAACTTTTATATCCCCTTCTAGTGCAATGACTTTGAAGAAGAAACCTACAGCACAAATACAGTCTACTCACTTCTCATAACCTCATAACTTATTTTAATAATTTTGGTCATGGCTGGTACTCTTTGACTGGATTTATTTTGTGGTTTAAAAGCGGTATTACTGCTTTCCTGTTTTGTTATTATATGTATATCTTAAAAACTTCCTGTGTTTGTTTTCTCTGTTGCTATGTACTTTCAAGGTAACACTGATTTATTTTAAAGAGAAAAAAATGTTACAGACTTCATAAATGTTTTCTTCTGATGCAATGCCAACAACCACAGAATCTCACTGGGGAATCATTAAACACCATCAAATAGCCTGAAATATTACTAATATTGGGATGGTTTGCTTTTGCCATGCAGCTGAATTGCTTGCTTTTTACTCATTATTTAAAACTAATAAAATACATCTAATAGACATGGACTAACACTTTGACTATACTATAAGCTGCACCATACAGATAAGCTCTAGAAAAGAATAAGTGAAGAGACTTTATCAGCCCAACAAATTTTTGCTGTACATACTGCATTGTCACACTCTGACTGTCAGCACAATTGCTACAACATTATGAGTAATGAATTTATGAAATGTCCATCTTTGTTTTCTGCTGTCATCCTTGGAAGTTAATTAGTGTCCTTTGAGTGGTAAAGGAATCATTCTCTGGCAAGTTCAGCTGAGTAAACCTTTCTTAAAATAAGACCTGGAAGTCCCTCAGAACCCTTTACTACTGTGTCAGTCCCACAGAATAAACATGATAACATAATCTTCATGATCATAAGACTGACTGGACAGAAATCTTTAATCATATCTAGATATACAGAGGACAACTACTGGAAAAATAACTTTTCCTATAGTCATTTAACATGGGTACATAGCTTTTGTACTTTGTACCATAGTAAGGATGTGCGCTTATTCTTCAGTCGTGATCCAGCCCAGGGGACATTGTATGCTCTGTTAGAGCCTTCTGATGATTTGAGCATGTCTGATGTTTAGGAGGTGAGTGGTCTGTTATTTAAACTTTGACTGTTCTTCCTGCTTTAATGATATCAGAGCTAGAGTCATTAGATACAGTAGGCTGTAGTAAAGCAGAAATGAAACAGAAGATATAATTTCACAGAATCCCAGAATATTCATGGTTGGAAAGGATCTCCTAGATAACCAAGTCCAACCATACCCATAATCAAAACAAAAGCCCTAAAAAAACCTCAAACACCTACATACCTAAATACCTAAATTTCCTTGGACCCAAAATTAAGTGTCTGCCAAAGCATTTGGAGTAGGCTAGGGGACATTTTCTGCTTGGAGCACTGAAGAACTGCATTAATTCCTACTGAAAACAAAGGAAGGTAGAAAATACCAGAATCACATTTACCTTGCCGCAGGGGTGTTTCCCCACCTATGTAGAAGTAGTCAGTTAGACAGAAAAACTCTGTACTGGCATTTTGAGCTTTCAGATGGATCTCATCTGAAGAAATGAAAGAATAAAGGCAAGCGATTAGAAAACACAGATCAAGTGTAAGTCAGGCTGGGGAAGACAACATCTTGAGAATTTTAATTACAGCCCTTGAGATCAAACAGTTATGACAGGTTTTCAATATATTTATTAAACAGGTTTGCCTCTAAACCAAAAACTTTCACAATATTCTTGTATACATGTGAATTGCTCAATATAAAAAATTAGGCAAGGACGATTCCCAAGAAGACTGGAACTGGAAAAGTTTGTAAATCCATTGCCTTTCTGTTTCTATTTCTGTGTTATATTGTATTGCCTAGGAAGGACTAAACTGTGATGTCTGGAAATCTTTCTCTCCTTTGTTACCTTCCAGAACATTTACTGTAAACAGACAGTGCCAAAAGTATAATTAGTCTTACTTGGAAAGTGGAAGCTACAATGGCAGCTGTCCATGTGTATAATCAAAACGGTTTTTAGAGGATAATAAAAGACTAATAAAAGGATTCAAAAGTGTTTTAGGAAAATCATCTAATTCTTTTTATATATTATACATCATCAGTAAACTCAAACAATAGAAAGTATGGGTTGAGGGCTTTGAAGAACTGTTTATGTTACTAAGTATATAAGTATCAAATACCATTCTCTTGCTATAACTCAGTTTAAATTTTCTATTATTTTAGAGTTTCTAAGATGGACTTGAATGGAGATCTAAGAAGAAAAGACAATTTAGCTGATGTTAGTACCTTTCCCTTTGTGTTTAAAATATAGTTCTGACTGGTTTATTCTCTAAGGATTTTTTTTTTAAAACCTTCAAAACATATGACATAGGATGTGGTATAAACAAGATGAACCTCTTTTGCATTATTTTAATACTGATGCATTGAAAAACAATTCAAATTCAAAACCCAGGAATACTGTAGTTTGTGGCATTAGCAATATAATTGGATTCATATTAAATATGTTAGCAGGAAGAAGAGTGATTAACCAGTCAAAATTAAAATTATGGGTAAACTAAAATATTCACAGAATGATTCAGAACTGATGTGCAAAAATGGGTATAGGTTATATACTGGGCTGTAATTGTTTAAGATATGGCTTTAAGCAGTTCTAAGAGATAAAAATATACAACATAAGCTCATTTGACATTCAATACAAATGTCACAATTTGGCAGTGCAGTAAAGCAGATTTTGGAACATCTTCTACCAGATCAACTTTATTGCAGCCTCAACACCTGGTGCTGATTCCAAGTCACTCAAGGGCCAGCAGATCAGTTCATATGATAAAGCTTTTTGTAATGGCAAATAATATCTGTCCACCGTAATTAATCTTCACCAGATCAAGTTTCATATGTCTTCCTACTACCATATAAAACCATCATTAATTTATGTGCTTTAACATGCACCAATGTGGTCATGTGTCCACAATTGTTTTATATCCCGTTGGCTTTGTGGCAGTTATCTGTGATTGCTCAGGTCCTATTTTACGGTTGTGGAACATGCAATATGATAATTTAGAATAAATGGGAAATAAAGAACACTACAATCAAGAAGACAAAATATGATATTGCCTTTTCAGTCTTGTTTCCTGCTTTCATCTTTGATCCTTTCAGTGTGTTACTTTGTTTTACCATTTCTTCTTATATGACTCTCTAGTGGGAGGTGACCCTGCCATTGGCAGGGGTGTTGGAACTAGATGATCTTTAAGGTCCCTTCCAACCCTGACAATTCTATGATTCTACTTGTCCTAGATTGTGCAAATCCAGTACACTAACAGGAAACACCAGTTCAGGATCTGAATAATGACAACCTTTATAGTTATATCTCATCATTCTGATCTTGAAATTTATCCAAAAGGTGTGTGTAATCAATATTGTTCGAAGAAGGTTTATTGTTATAGAAAAATAATATGTCAGTAGAATAGAGTAAAAGACACTTCATGTCTTGGAACTGTAAATGTCCAGCTAAGCATTATTATGGATTCATTGATTGTCCTTGGACCTACAGGATATGCAAAAATTGAACCATTCTAATCTGTCCATGCACTTCAACCATGTATTTGAACTGACAGAGAGAGAGAAAAGTGTATTTCAAAGTGGAGTCTCATTAACTGTAGAAATGGTTATTAGATACCTTGAAACTTTGAAGTTTCAGGGACATGACATCCATATTTTGGGTCCAGTGATAGACATATTAATGCGGCTGAAATGTTTTCAGCCCTCCTAATCCACATTCCTCTTTTTCAGCTGCTAAAATAATCCTAGTAAATTTACCAGAGGAAAGACTTTAGTATGCATCTTTAATAATGATATAAATATCCATGTCTGAGCATTGAAACAGTGATTTTCAAAAAGCCAATTACACAATGTGCCATATTTGGCCTTCATTTATTAATATCATTGCAGTCTGTGACCGATATACCAACTGTGCTACCAAAAAAGTAAATGCGTTGAACTAGCACTCAATACCATGGCAACCACAATACTCTTGTCTCTGCTGTTTCCCTGACCACAAAGTATAACAATTCTGCAGATAATATTTTCCTCTTGTACCCCATGACATTTTCACCTTTTGCAGACAAATTAATTTCATCTTTTTTTTTTTCTTCTGGAAAAAACAATGTTTTCTTGTTTTGCATATCAGATTATATAGTCAACATAAATATTATTGTTGTGTTTATGCTAAATCCTCATCAGAGTGACTTTATTAATTTTGTCTCCTTCAGGAAGAAAATAAAAACCACCTGTTCAGTTTTACAGCTATGAACTAGCTCATATCAGCAATCTAATATATTGTTAGTCTGTTTTACTGAGAAAACTGAGGAGAAAAAAATGAGTGAAAAAATTCAGTTTTTCCTCAGCCATAAGACGTGCTTGCTGAACATTCTGTGTAATAATTATTAGTAGTATAAAAAAATGCCAACGTAACCAACTTGATGGAAGTTCTATGTCAAACTAACTAACTTCATGTAAGAATTTACCATCTAATATAATTTTAAGAGGTAGATTGAGAACTGGCTGAATGACAGAGCTTAGTGTTGTGATCAAGAGCACAGAGTCTAGCACTTAGTCTAGTCTAACCTGTAGCTAGCAGTGTTCCCTAGGGTCAGTACTGGGTCCGGTCTTGTTCAACAAATTCATCAGTGACCTGGATGAAGGGACAGAGTGTACCTTCAGCAAGTTTGCTCATGATACAAAACTGGGAAGAGTGGCTGACACAACAGAAGTGCTGTTATTCAGCGAGACCTGGACAGGCTGGAGAGACGGATGGAGAGGAACCTAAGGAAATTCAACAAGGGCAAGTGTAGGGTCTTGCACAAGAGGAGGAATAACTCCAGGCAACAGTACAGGTTAGGGATTGACCTGCTGGAAAGCAGATCCATGGAAAAGGACCTTGGATACCTGGTGGACAAGGAGTTAACCATGACCCAGTAGTTTGACCTTGTGGCCAAGAAGGCCAATAGTATCTTGGAGTGCATTGAGAAGAGTGTGACCAGCAGGTCAAGGGAGGTTCTCCTCCCTCTCTATTCTGCCCTAATGAGGCCAGATCTGGAGTATTGTGGCCAGTTCTGTGCTCCCCAGTTCAAGAGAGACATGGAACTACTGGAGACAGTTCAGCAAAGGACTACAAAGATGCTGAGGGGACTGGAACCTCTCTCTTATGAGTAAAGGCTGAGACACTTGGGGCTGTTTAGCCTGGACAAGACTGAGAGAGGATCTAATCAATGCTTCTAAATATCTAAAGTGGGGATGTCAAGGGAATAGGGCCTGACTCTTTTCAGTGGTGCCCAGCAACAGGACAAGGCACAACAGGTACAAACTGGAACACAGGAAGGTCCACCTGAACATAAGGAAAAGATTGTTTATTGTAAGGGTGACAGAGCACTGGAACAGGCTGCCCAGGGAGAAGTTATGAAGTCTCTTTCTCTGTAGATACTCAAAACCCACCTGGACATGGTCCTGTGCAACCTGCTCTAGGGGAACCTGCTTTAACAGGGGGTTGGACTAGGTGATCTCCAGAGGTCCCTTCCAAATCCTACCATTCTATGATTCTGTAATGGAGGAAATCCACAGACTAGGCTTCAGAGACAGAAAACAGGTGACAAAATTAATTGCATAACTGGAGTAAAAGAAAACAATATTTGTGTTCTAAATTACTGTTCTTTCTTCTTACATCTCTTTTTCAGCCTTTGCACTGTACAAAGCCCACGCTGAATTCTGGCTAAGTCATTGTAGAATGGTAGAGATAACAGAGAGATGATCATGGGTTATCCATAGTTGAAGAATGCCTCTATATATCAGGATGTGCTACTTTCAGGAATAGTAAGCCTGTGGTATTCAGGCTCACATATATATATATATAATATTTATAGTATATAGCAGAATGCAAAATGTATTGGAGATTTGCTGAGAAGATGGAGGTTCACCTCTCCATGGCCTACAGATAATGCAGAATAGAAAGAGAAATTAATTAGGAAGCAAAAAGTCAGGAAATGCAGAAAAAGAAGATTCAGAGAAAGCTCGTAATTTTTCATCTGCTACGATCAGAGCATCATGCTAGAGAGTCATCATTTTCATATTAGAAATTTACTCTGATCTCCTATGGTCACATTTTTCCCTGCTTCTCCTAATCAGCTTTTGCTACCAGCCCTATGATATAGGTGAACAAAAATTAGATGGGAAAAACTTTCACTGTCTGCATAGAACAAACAGGTGTTACTGCCCTGTTGCATGTTTATTTATCTGTGTAGATGCCCAAGGAAAACAATCTAAGTGACTTTAATAAATTGGGCTCATCTGGTCTAATTGTTCATAAAAGACAATACAGATTCCTCAGACTCTCCAAGGCACAGAGAGATTTGATCTTGTCACTGTTCAGGGTCAGGGCAGCCTGCTAGACCTATAATAGATGTTCTCTGTTAACCCCCCTCCCTCCCAAAAGGGAAAGAGAAAGGGAATAAAGAAAAGAAACTTATCAATTTTAGAAGAAAGCTAGAACAACTTTTAATGGAAATAACAATTATAAGATGGAATGTATATATGTATATACAAAACCAGTATCATCAACCCAACCTCCCCTGATGGTAATTACATCACCATCACCACTGATGCTGCAGAGCAGGCACTGGGGAAGTCCCAGACTGGACTTAGTGTCAGAGAAGAACTGAATTCAGGAGCTGGATTCTGGAACTGGATTCAGGAACACACAGACTGGGATTGAAGGCAGAATAGACAGAGTCCTCAGATACCAGCCATTGAAAAAGAGAACTTGACCTTTGTGATCCCTCAGCTTTGTACCGAATATGACATCTATGGGATGGAATCCCTTGTTGGTCAGTTTAGGGTCAACTGTCCTGTCTGCTCCTCCCTGAAAGTGCAGCCTTTACTTTCTGCGCTCCCAGTGTGGTACACAAGGTGGCCTTGGTCTGCAAACCAATCCTTGGTAGTAACTCTAAACATGGGATGTTATCACTGCTAGAAGCAGACACTGGCTGCAAAAACTAGTTGTTCAGAAAGTGCAGTTAGAAGAACTAAGCTGAAAAGTAAAGTCATTGAACAGAGTTCTGTTCTAACTCAGACCAGGTCTGGTATTGAAATAGAGAAAGTATAAGTACAAATGAGTGGGGGCAGCAGTGTGAGGCTGCTACCTCCTGGATTAATATTTTCTTTGGCTCATTGTTCAGGGTTTGAATGTGTTTGCAGTTGCAGCTGACAGAATTTGGGGCTGAAATTGGAAAGAGAGGTAATCCTAAACTGAGTGCAATGCAGAGAAAAGAACAGAGAGTACAAGTTTAGTTAAGGCACTATAAGTAGTAGGAGGAACAGGGGAGCAAGAGAAGGAAAACAAATGCAGTCCTACATCCTTTCTGTAATAGATAAGCTCTTCAGAATTTTGCTGGGACTATTAGACCATCAGAAATTTTCTTTCCACTGAAAACAAAACCAAACCAGGAAAAAATTTGAATCACTAGCTTTACCCTATACCTAATTAAATTATACATTAGAATGTTCTTAAGGCAAATAAAACAACCCAGGTGTAAAATTTCCCATTTAACCAGGAGTGTTTGAAGAACAAATAACTTGCAATTACCTTGGTAGACACTGAATCATCTTAGCCACTACATGACGATATTAACTTTTCTGAGCCAACCTTTTTCTAAATCAGACAGAGAGACACAAGGACAATGCAGGTAATATAAAGCATTACAAATGACGCATAATAACAGTTCAGGTCTTTATTTTCAGATTTTTCTGAGATGCTTCTCTATAACACATAAGCATTATTTCAATGTCCATTATAAGCTGTTGACAGAGATGTTCTCTGCTGACTTAACATTCTTCTGAAGGTAAGGAATACTTGGATTGATACATCCAAATTTATCTGTGTCTAATATAACTCTTCTGCCTCATTTCCACTGCTGTAACATTTTCAAAAATAATGCACAGAAAACAGCTAGTTAATAACATAAATACTAATTCCATACAATTGGATTAATAATTTTCTTTATAGTTCACTGACCAAATACTTGCTGCTATGAACAGCCTTGACAAACAATTCCTTTTCTGAGCTCTTGGACACAGTCCTAAAGGCTACTTGGTTGTTTGTGACTTCCACTGAATGGCTTTTCTCAAACATCCTTTTTTTCATGGTTAGAAAAATTCTTGCCAGTTTATTTCAGGACCTGATGGGGTTTTGTGTCAATGTTGTCTCTCACATCTTGTCTTCCCCTGGAGTCTTACCATTCTTTTTGCCAGGTTACATAGACCACACTATTTCAGTCTTCTCTGTCCCTTAACTTCCCTAGTAGATCTTCTCGGCACCCATTTCATTCAAATTCCTTTCTCAACATGGTTAAGTAGCACTGCAAAGAGTATTTATGATAATATTTTCCAACAACTTACATGACAGTTTTTCACTTCACTATTGATTTGAGCATCCATAAACATGGCCTGGTTAGAAAGGGAATATTACTGAACAAAAGAAAATGTCTGCTGGAAAATACTGGCAAAGAAATTGCTTGCCAGCCTGGGGGCTGGGAGCCTGGGAACTAGACCTGGGAATCAGAAACACCCTTGAAAAGTGCACCTAGCATCTTTGAAGTACAGCTGATTTACTGAAAATCCAGAGACATCCTATAGTACCATGGATAAGCACAAACCTACAAAATTGTAACGGCAACTTATCATCTGAAAAAAAGCGCAAACAGTCTAAGAAAACTAAATTAGTCTGAAAGAACTGAAAACATCATCATTTATTTATGCTGTTACAAGTGAAAAAGTGAAATTAACAGCATCTATTCACTGCTTGAAGTGGTGGTGTCCCATACCCTCTTATATCCCTAAGGATACAAAATGACTTATTTTTTTTCCAAAATGGAGCTTCTCCAAAATGGAGCTTCTCCCTCTGAGAACTTCCCATGCTGCATATACCTTTCCTTTCCTAAACAGGTTGAATTTCACATGAACTTTCTACAAGATCTTGGACTTCCACTGGGGATGTGCAGCTGACTCCAGACTCTGACACAGATCCTCTCTGAAGTGAGACTCTGACTGTTGTCCTATTGGTCTCACTTTGAGTTCACTGTTTTGTTTGTCCTCCCACCTCTGGAATGGTTGTGTCATGCTCTGGGACTGATTTACCCTCGCCTTTGGGATGGTTTGGGCCTTTCTGAAATCTGCCCAATTCATTTGATAGCAGTATTATATATACATCAATGTAAGTAATCTATCATAAGCATATCTGCTGTTATATTGTTGATAAATTGCTTCACTAATAAATTTATAATAACCTGTAATAAACCTATCTGTTTTTTGCTATTACATTGATCGCTGTTATATGCTATATGATTGCTGCCATGTTATTCTTTCCGACATAAACTATTCTATTATTTTGTCATATTTTCAGACATAGTTCATACATGCATGAAGCTTGAGACACAGAGAATTTGAAACAGAGGGGAACACTAAACGACCAGGCAGCACTTACTGGTATTAAACAAGACATTGTGTGGAATATTGGAATATTTCTGAAGAAATTGTCTGCTATCATTATAAGCAAAGGAGTGAATCAGTATTAGAATGATTTGTGGGTGGAACTGTGGTTAGGAATAAAGTGGTTTCCTCACTTACTTTGGCACTGAAAAGTTTGTGATAGTTGTAGGTCTATGTTGTTTCGTGCTAAAATAGAGATTTATCTCCATGCCTTTATTTAACTCTGAATATTGTATTTGTACTCTGCTGATGTGATTTATAAATGTTTGATTATAGCTGTAGCTGGCTGATAGAAAGAAGTATTTCCTGAACAACATGTCATCACTTCATCTTTGTGGTAACAAAAAGGTTCAACCTATTTAGATTCTTTGGCAGTCAAAACTATCAGATATTTGTCCCTGAGCGGCTTATTATCTCAAATGATAGATTTGTCCATTAACAGACAGTGCACTCAAAAGGGCTTTGAGAAGTCAAGGTAAGGTGAAAAGCTACTTTGTGTAATGAGCAATCTTGCAGGATATGAGCAAGATAGTTTTCAGACCTATGAACTAGAGCAACAGCAAAGAGAATGGTGAAAGCAATTCATTTCCACCTGTTCATCTATATCAGCTTTTTCTTTGTTGCTTTTCATCACAGTATCTGAAGCACACTGACATGTCAGAGGCAGAGGTTGCTAATATATTGGTAACAGGTATAGCATTAAACACCTAGTTAAGGTCAGAAACTACTGTAAAGAACCTGAAAGAACAGGACAGGTGACTTTTTAGAAATGTCTGAGGGAAATTTTTCAGTGGAGCTGATCTTCACCTGATGTATGTTTACTTATTATTGGAATGGCCTTTGAGCAACAAAAAGCATTCACAGAAATAGGCTGGACTTGATGATCTTGGAGGTCTGTTCCACCCTCAGAAATTCTGTGATTCTGTGATTCTGTGAATTCTCGTCATGTACTGCAAAAAGGCAGGGTATGCACACCAGAAATGTGAGAAACTCAGACATAAATATGTTCAGATCTGAGGGAAGTGTGTCCTGGTTTAAGAGAGAACAGAATTAATTCTGTTCAGTGATTTTACTTTTCAGCTCAGTTCTTCTAACTCACTGCACTGACTGAAGTCAGCAGCCTGTTTTCACAGACAGTGTCTGCTGCTGGCAGCGATAACACCCCATGAGTTAGAGTTACTACCAAGGATTGGTGTGCAGACCAAGGCTACTGCTGTATCTTGTGCACCACATTGGGGTGTACAGGAAAGTGAAAGGACACACCTGCAGGGAGGAATGGACAGGACAGGTGACCCCAAACTGACCAATTGAGGTATTCCATCCCATATACGTCATATTCAGTATAAAGCTGAGTGATCCGGAGGGTCTAGCTCTCTGGGGGCTCCCGAGCTCTTCTCCCTTCTTGGACCACTTTGCCAGCTTTGCTTGGCTTGGCTCAGGTCCTCTTGCAGTTCCTTCCTCAGACTCCCCTGGTGCCTGCTCCACAGCATCAGTGGTGACGGTGACGTAATTCCCATCAGAGGGGCTGGGTTTGATACTGATTTTGTACATAATTGTATATTTCTATTTTTATTATTATTATTTTAATTTTAATTAAAGCTGTTCTAGTTTCCTTTTCTAATTGCTACGTCCTTCTCCCTTATTCCCTTTCTCTTCCCCTTTGGGGAGGGAGGGGGGTTAACAGAGAGAGTCTTTTATAGGTCTAAGGGGCCGCCCTGACCCTAAACCATGACAGAAGTGTTACAAAATATTTTGTGTTTAGGGAGAGTGCTCTGAGCAACCTGCTCTAGTTGAAGATGTCCCTGCTCTCAGCAGGGGGGTTGGACTAGTTGACCTCTAGAGGCCCCTTCCAACCCAGACATTTCTATGATTCTGTGATTGTCATTCCATCATCTCCTGTTCCAAGTCCCTCTGAGTATGTCAAATGGTAAACTCAGGGCTGATGTTCTATCCTCTTTGAATAAATATACCTGAAAATATTACTGTTTCTCTGTCTGTAAAGCCCTTAATCACTTTGACTGAGTTCTCTGTATGAAATTAAATTCATTTAGGATAAAACATTTATGTATATTTTCCAAGATTTTTATGTTTCTTAAGAGAATATCTGTTTTAAAAACCAAAATCTGCTTGCTGAGTAACTTGACAGAAAAGAAGCTGTGAGGGAATTTCTGAACAACATCATACATGCAGTTTAATTTGTCAATATTGAAGAAGTATCATAATGTTATTCTATTTGATGCTACTGCTACTGCTAAAAACAGTAACATAATAGTTATTTTCTGTGTTATGAAATATTGTACTAGTTACCAAGGAATTAAAGAAAAGGAATGGAACATCCAACTACATTGTGCCAGCTGCAGGAAACTGTAGTTATTTTGGACAGTGAGCTACCCTAAATTCTTTGAAATAATTTTTCTAAAAAAAATTTAATGAAATCTATACCTGGCTTACTTGCAACATGTCTTCCTTCCAGGATAATGTGAATGAAATGGACATATCGTCATATGATTAACTGTAAGAAGAGATTGAGAGGCAATCTGAAATACTGACAATTTTTTTCTTCCCTATCATGTTCAGAATTATACTGGAATGGAAATGGGTTAAGCATTATAAAATTAATTTGAGTCCTACTGTATAGAATCCAGCCTAAGCAATCAGTTAGAAGTATTTCATCAGTATTGATAGAAACATTTGCATAAATAAGACATAATCAAGTGACACTGCTGTCAAAGTAGTCTGAGGCAACTCTTCTGATGCCTTAGATTTTCTGGTTGCCATGGAGATAGGTCAGAGATGCATGTCAGACTTTTACAGAGACATTTTTAGTTTTCTCTTCTCTGCCTGGCTCTTTGAGAGATTACTGTAGAGACCAAATAACTTGCAAAACCCAGTATACCCTTTTCTTGGCCCTGTTGTTTGTTTTACTTTCAATGTAGCTCCACCTGACTTTTCATCCATCTTTTCCTATGTCACTCATCAGAAAAGTTGTGTTACATAGCTTTAAGACAGTCTGAGCACAAACAATATATTTCTCTATATGTAGACACTTTTCCTTCATTATAATCAAGGGAAAGAAGACCCTCCATCAAAAAAAAATGGCTGAACTGACATTGGGGAGGGAAGTATTATGTATGCACATGCCAGGATGAGCAGTGTGAGGGAGGCTGAATGCAGAGGAGAAAAATCTCTTCTAGTACAGTAAACTATACATGATGTGAAAGATGTCGATCATTTAAATCAATTGTGACATGGAAAAGTACTAGGATGCTACTGCTAAAAAGATGATACAAGACCAACACAGACTGATTTAAAAGGAACTTGTGCTCTTCTTTAAAGTGTAGAATTCACAGCTCAGGAAAGCTGCCTGCATAACAAGAACCTTCAGTCTGAGATTCAGCTCTTCTGAAGAGAAACTGCCAAGAATTAAGCTTATAATCACTTATTTGTGCTACATAATTCAAGCAGAAAATTAATGCTAACTTTGACTAATATAATATTTTGTGTACAGACACCCCTAAATCTTTTTCAAAAAACACATTAAGTCTTACAGGTCCTTAAGCAAGTATATTCAGTCACTTTTTAAGAAAATGTTGAAGTAACCTATCAGACCTTATTCTTTATTCAGACTAGAGTAATTTACCAATTATAAGAATTGCAGATGCCAAACTTTTTTAGATGCCAAAGTAGGCAGATACTTTGTATGACAGAGAAAGCAGAAAGCAAGGACCGCTTTATTGACAGAAGATGTTCTTTACGTAAAAGTGTAAGTATCTGAAAATCCATGTTCTTCATAACAGGCATTTGAAAGATCCTTATGATGAGGACAGGGGTTAAGGGCTGAAAGATAATAAATGAGGACAACTATTTTTTTAAGGAGCCATTCAAGGGAAGCAGAGTATATATTACCTTACTCTGAAGTGTACGTGAAAGTTACCTCATAAATGATACCTTCATTTTAAAAGATTTCATAGATAAATATACAATGTTTTAGAGGTCAAAATCAAGCTCCAGTCACAGAATTCACCCTCAGAAAATACTGATTTATTCAGATCTATTCATTTACCATTAGTTCTTAAGTGTGGTCATAATCCTATTTCTATAAACATGTATCGGGAGTTTACGTCATGTTTTAGAACTTTAAACGTTAATTTCAATGAAAGTCATAAATCAGGTGATATGTTAGTTTCTACTTTTTGAATGAGCATAAAATGGGTTTCCATGAAAAAAATGGCATTTGAAATTTCAAAATTTAGTTTTCTGGGAACGTTACATTTCCATGCAAAACAAGTAAGGTTAGTCATCCAGGATTCTCAAAAAAACATCAACAGAGAAAAGATGTATAGCTACAGGTGAAATAATAAATGCACATGAATGTCTTTGCAGTTCCCCAGTATCCCTCCAGGTACAATGATAAGCAGATATGCAGGCAAGAGGCGAAAAAATGAAACTTAAATCTAAGATAAAAGAATCTCTGCTTCTTGTTCGCTTAAGCTACATCTTCATTGGAAAGAAGGTATAGTATATATAGTAAATATAGTTGTATAAGGGAGTAATTTGGCATGAATACATTCAAAAGCATTTTGCAACAGGTAATGCAGGAAGAAAATTATTGCCTCTTATAAGTTAGACTATTGTACTAGTGTTTGTCAGAATATTTCATTTCTAAGCACAAACATTGTTTGCCTAGTATTGTGTTTCCCTTCTGGCTGTTTCTAAAGAGCTTTTACACCTTCTGGTCTTTTCAAACAGGCTGAAAAACTCTGACGTTCTTGCCTTTTCTTTTCTGCAGTCTTACTCTTCAGCTATTACTTTTATGAACTAAAACCTAGATACAGTTTTCTTCCTTTCACTTGAGTAACTACTTGGATAATTTCTGAGCTCCAATGTCCAAATTAGCACCCAAAGTAAATTTATCAATAATATCGGGGCTACTGTCCCAGTAAAGCTAACTCCAAGGGAGGAGTGGAGTTTGGGTGTGTGGAGCAGTAGGTTTGTTCTACCACTACAGGCAAAGATTTGAGGTCCTTGAAAAAATGCTGCTCTTTCTGCAAATATATGGCTTCTTTTAGAATCATGGAGTCATAGAATGGCAGGGGTTGGAAGAGACCTCTGGAGATCATCAAGTCTGATCCCCCTGCCAGCGCAAGAACACCTAGGGCAGGTCACAGAGGAACACATCCAGACAGGTCTTGAAAGTCTCCAGAGAAGGAGACTCCACAACCTTTCCGGGCCGCCTGTTCCAGTGCTCTGTCACTCTCACAGTAAAGAAGTTTTTCCTCATATTGAGGTGGAACTTCCTGTGTTTCACCTTGCTACCGTTACCTGTTGTCCTTTCACGGGGTACAACTGAAAAGAAACAGGCCCCTACTACTTGACATCCACCCTTCAGATATTTGTAAACATTAATAAGATCCCCTCTCAGTCTTCTCCAGGTTAAACAGTTAAAAGGTCTCTCAGCTTTTCCTCACAAGACAAATGTTCCAGGCCTTCTTCCCAGTGTGACAGCCAGATAGACTTGCTGGGTTCTGGTATAGGTGAAGCACACAGTGGCTAGTAGCTATTTTGCTATACTACAGTAATGAGATTTCCTCAAAGCTGTACATTCTAGCAATTTCTAGAACTGATCCTGCCTCCCACTACTTAAAAGCAGTTTCAGCACTGTTACTAAATGCTCAGAGCAGTGAGAAGCTTCTCCAAGATGGATACAGCATTTACATTCATTCTGACACTGAACTAAACTTTAAAGTAGAAATAGTATTTCAATATTTCTAATAATTTTAAAATACAGCCTTTAAGATAGTCCAGCCATGAACAATAACCAAAAGTTTGGTCCTACGGGATAATATCTATAGAATGCATGTCTTACTTTCTTAAAAAATGCCCTAGTTTCTGAAATAAGCTTTAAAGCATGTTCTCCTTTTAAAGATAGCTTGTTCAGCCACAGCACTTTAGAATTAAAAATTAATAATGCAGAAAATTACTTATCCACCCAGTACACTAAGAAAAAATCAAATCATAGCACAAATTCACCTAAGCTCTTTTTATATTTCTTTTTATTTCCTCAGCAGAAATGAGAAGGAAATGTTTGGGGAATGTGGTTTTCCAATTTTAATTCCACTAACAAAAGAGAGCAATTGAAGAACTGGGTTCAGTTACCCCAGGCCGGTGTTTACAGGAGTTTACAGTGCAGAGTATTACACTATCAGTGAGTTTCAGGATATCAGAAAGCAGCATATGAAATATAAAAAAAAATGTATTATTCTCTTACAGTTTATTAAAAAACTAAATAAAACTGAAAGCAGACAAATCCCGAAGAGATCCAGTCTCGTGTTCCCAAAAGCTTATAAATTTTTCCAGTTCATTTTATTTCATCAAATAGAAGATATTGCTTCTTCCTGTAAACCTTCTGCCATTGCAGTATGATAAGGATACCTCAGTTATCAAATGCAGGATCACTGTGGTATCACTGAACTTATGAGCTGGTTTGGAAGGCCAGGGTAGTTTGGTCTCACATCCTATCAGGGAGCACCGTGTCCCTGAAACATGTCCTCATTTTAGCTAGAACAGGACAAATTCTGTTCAGTCATTTTACTTTTCAGCTCAGTATCTCCTAAGTGACTGCAATTTCTGAAGTTAACAGCACATTTTCACAGACAGTGTCTGCTTCAGGCAGCGGTAATGCTTGATATTTAAAGTTACTATCAAGCAGTGGTGTGCAGAAAGTCTTTTGCTTATACTTGACCCTCTGCAAACCAAGGTCACTGCTAAATCTTGTGTAAAACAGTGGAGGTGCAGGAAGTAAAGGCTGCATTTTCAGGGAGGAACAGACAAGACAGTTGACCCTAAACTGACCAGCAAGGAAGTCCATCCCATAGACATCATATTTGGTACAAAACTGAGGGATCACGAGCTCTCTTCTTTAATAGCTGGCATCCAAAGAGGACTCCTGTTCTGCCTTAGATCCTGTTCTATATGTTACTGAATCCAGCTCCTGAATCCAGTTCCTATCTGTCACTGAGTCCAGTGTGGGACTTCCCCAGTGCCTGCTCTTCAGCATCAGTGGTGATGGTGATGAGGGTGGGGAGGTGGGGGAGTTGGGTTTCATATTGGTTTTGTACACTATTTTCATTTAAGATGATTCAGTTTTGTTTTCCAACCCATAAGTGTGCCTCCCTTATTCACTTTCTTTTCCCCTTTAGAGAGTGGTTAATAGACAATATATGTCATTTGTGTAGTGGCTGGCCCAGCCCCTAAACTGTGACAACATGCCAAAATGCATCTTGGCTTTCTGTTTCCAGCTCTCTTTGATGCTCTATCCTTATTAAGAAGTGAAGGTGGTTGTTTTCTTGGAGAAGCTAAAGCAAATATATACAGTAAAATGTGAAAATCCTCACAAGCTCTTGGTAACTATAATAAATAAAACTTCTTACTTTGCAAATAAGTACAATTCTAAATTTTCTAAAACTTCCTAAATAAGCATGTGTTTAAGTTAGAACAACAAAATTCCATGCTCCCGTATCCCTAACTGACTAAAACTTCTGACTTTGGAACGTAGCATTTGGTTTAGTTATGAAACAGAAGGTACCCATAATGCTATTGTTCCTTGAAGTAATGTGTTCACAGAAGAATGCAGAATATAGTGCACATGTTTTAAGGTATGTAGCTGGAAGCTTACACATATGAACTCATTACTTTGATCAAAGCTTTTCAATCAAAACACACTAACAAATGTATACAAGACTGGTTAACAGTACCATAAAGGTCTGGTGGATTCTCTCAGTTTCTACTAATGCCTGATTTACAATACCATTCTGAGGAAAATATTCCTACGGGAATAAATAGAAATACTGTCTGAATTATCGCTTGGTGAAGATTATTTTTACTATAGGCATGTAAAACAGATTACTTCCTGTGGGACTGAGATTAAGAATTTACAGCCTGATAAAGTATTTAGAAATTAAAATATGGGACATCAGGGACTGCACAGTATTGTAAAACTAGCCATGGAGAGGACTTCAGGAGACACTTCATGAGTTTCCTAATGAGGATGTTATGGAAGACAGTGTCAAAAGATGACATCAGATGCTCTCCCCTCAGATAACCAGACAGTTATGATATCATAGAATCATAGAATGTTAGGGGTTGGAAGGGACCTAGAAAGATCATCTAGTCCAACTGCCCTGACAGAGCAGGATCACCTAGATCAAGTCACATGGGAACATGTCCAGGCGGGTTTTGAACGTCTCCAGAGAAGGATACTCCACAACCCCCCTGGGCACAGCCTGTTCCAGTGCTCTGTCACCTTCACTGGGAAAAAGGTTTTCCTTATGTTTACCCTAAACCTCTTGTGTTCCAACTTACTCCCATTGCCTCTTGTCCTAACACTGGATGAGATTGAGAAGAGTCTGGCTCCATCCTCCTTACACTCACCCTTGACATATTTATAGACATTGATGAGGTCCCCCCTCAGTCTCCTCCAGGCTAAAGAGACACAGCTCTCTCAGCCTCTCCTCATATGGAAGATGCTCCACTCCCTTAATAATCATGGTGGCCCTAAGCTGGACTCTCTGTAGCTCTCTGTCCTTCTTGAACTGGGGTGCCCAGAACTGGACACAGTAATCCAGGTGGGGCCTCACCAGCGCAGAGTAGAGGAGGAGGAGAACCTCCCTCAACCTGCTGGCCACACTCTTCTTAATGCATCCCAGGATGCCACTGGCCTTCTTGGCCGTGAGGGCGCATTGTTGGCTCATGGTCATCCTCTTCTCCACCTGGACCCCTAGGTCTTTTTCCCCAGAGCTGCTTTCCAACAGATCAGCCCACAGCCTATACTGATAAATGGGGTTGTTCTTCCCCAGATGCAGCACTTTACTCTTGGTCTTGTTAAATTGCATTAAATTTCTCCCTGCCCAGCTCTCCAGCCTGTCCAGGTCATGCTGGATGGCAGCACAGCCTTCTGGAGTGTCGACTACTCCTCCCAGTTTTGTATCATCAGCAAACTTGCTGAGGGTACACTCTATCCCTTTGTCCAGGTCATTGATTAATATATTGAACAGTATTGGACCCAGCACTGACCCTTGGGGGACACCACTAGTCACAGGCCTCCAGCTAGACTGCTCCACTGACCACAACTCTCTGGGTTCTGTCCTTCAGCCAGTTCTCAATCCACCTCACTGCACAATCACCCAATCCGCACTTCTTAAGCTTGGCTTTGAGGATACCATGGGAGACAATATTGAAAGCCTTGCTGAAGTCAAGAAATACCACATCCACTGCCTTCCCCTCATCTATCCAACTACTTGTGCCATCATAAAAGGCTATCAGATTGGTTAAGCATGATTTCCCCTTGGTGAATCCATGTTGACATCTCCCAATAACTTTCTTTTCTTTCATATGTTTTGAGATGACATCCAGAACAACTTGTTCCATCACCTTTCCAGGGACAGAGGTAAGAGTAACCAGTCTGTAGTTTCCTGGGTCATCCTTCTGGTCTTTTTCGAAGACTGGAGTGACATTGGCCTTCCTCCAGGCTTTGTATCACAAACAGAATCAAATCTGCGAACAAAAAAAAAAGTATTTACTAGTTTAAATATATTATAAAATAAACATATAATGAAAGAGTGTTGAAACCTCCTACACTTCCCCTTTATTAGCATTTTATGGAAGCCCAAGCAGAGAAAACAGAAGACAACATGGCTCTCTTTCATTCCACTCAGTGACAGGGAGACATCCAACTGTATACTTGGGTGTGAAATTGTAGCACAAAAGTGCTGCAACTTTTGCAATGTTTTATTGGATACAATAAAATAGGTATCTTCTCTTATTTTAACATCTTGCCCAGTGATAAAGTCTCTGAATTACCTGACAAATACAAAGGAATTCATGCTTAGCAAAGCTCAGCCAACCACATGAAATATGTGTTCCTCCAAAGCTAAGGCATGTGCTTTCCAATGAGCCATGAAAACTGAGGTCCTGAATAACAGCATCAGATATCAAAAATCATCCTGAAGTGTCTCTCAGAGTAAACCTCAGCAGTCCTCTTCAGCATTCTGTAAGAGAGGAATGAAGAATCTTGAATGAAAACAGTATTCATGCTCATGGAACCCACATTCAGTTTTTCTCTTCTGACTTAAATAACTCTACTGAGGAAAGAATATAATATATCAATGGATATTATATTTTCACACTGTTGGACCTGCTGAACCTTAATTTTTGACTGTTTTACTCTCCTGATAACAGTGATT
This sequence comes from Ceryle rudis, assembly GCA_033439905.1. Lineage (NCBI taxonomy): Eukaryota > Metazoa > Chordata > Aves > Coraciiformes > Cerylidae > Ceryle > Ceryle rudis. Next base: position 7,272 of record JAAGNO010023362.1, on the reverse strand, counting down.
TAGACACAGAAGCTGTAGCCATAGAGGCAATAGCTTCAGGTACGCTCTGCTCCGACCTGCCTGTGTTCCTGAATTCAAATAACCAAGGCAGTACAGGGAATATTTCCTCTGTTATATCCACTCCTGTTACATGAAGCAAACAATAACTGGGGAGCAGCAACAAGCCCTTTTCTTTCCTACAGTTATAACAATGACAGCAAGACAGCAGTTTTCAGGGAGATGTCAGATCAGACAAAACCAGTAATACTCATGTTCCTGAAATGTAAACTTTGCAGCAGGTTCTATACTCCAACAACAAGAGCACTTAATAAAATAACATCCAGTTCTAAAGTGTGTAAAATGTGAAAAAAAGGTCTGAACTTTCAACATAAGCCCTGATATGTAGAAAAAAACTCTAGAAGTAATTATTCAATCCATAGATATGGGGTGGTCTTTTTTAATTTATTATAAGCAGCAAGGTTACCTGGGTTCATGCGCTGTCAGTCTTTCAGTTTTTCAGAAGCTGTGTTCCTTGCTTGTGATGTCTCTTCAAAGGTGCTCTCTTCTCTCTCTCTCTCTCTCTATTTTTTTTTTTTTTTTTCTCTTTTGTCATCCTGCTTTGGCAGCATCCAGCAGACAGCGCAACAGGAGAAAACACAGGCAGAAATAACTTCATCTTAAAGTCAGGAATTTTGAAGTGGAGGACAGAATACAAAGGGGAGGTGAAGCATACATACACACACAAAAGTACATACAGACAAGAGGGACTGCATCCTCCGAAATAAATACTAATTTATGCTGGAAGGCAGGTGTGTGTCATTCAGAAAGATCTTAATAGGTTTTAGAATTAGTCTGACAGGAATTTTACGGAATTCAACAAAGGCAAATGCAGAAGTGACTTCCTGGGACTTGAGACAGAATAATCATCTGTAGCAGAACAAGCTGGGCACTGGAAAAATGGAAAACAGTTTTGAAGAACCTGGAGGTACTCATGAACTTCAAATTCAGGATGAGTCAGAAGTGTATTCTTGCAATGAAGAAAGTTAACTTCATATTGGAATGTATTAAAAAGTATACACAGCAACTTGAGAGAAGTGATTACTCTGCTCCATCCAACATTTGTATAACTACACCTGGAGCCTTGTGTCCAGTTTTGGCCTTCCTAGTAGTAATTAGTAATTAATTAGTAATGGAGAATCACCAAGCTGAGAGCCACTTGATATACAAGACAACACAGAGACAACTGTGATTCTTCATTTTTAATAGCAGTCTAAGAGGGTATCTTGTAACTGTTTGCTATTACTTACTGGTTTACAGACAAGTCAGAGACAGATTTTTTTGGAAAAAGAGGAAATGGACACAATATACAAAAATGGAAAATCATTAGATACATTTTCACACCTTGAAGATGGCTCTAACCATGCAATTGGTCCTCCTTTGGATCAAATGGCATCCAGACTTCCAAACTAATATGTTCTAGTTACATCTACCACATTAATTCCATGAATCTCCTCTGTTAAAAAGAAGTATTTCACATTCTGGATGGTATTAATGCTACTACAAAAAAGAATACTATGTAATGTTTTTATACATCATAGATATATGAAGAACTGATTTTTTTTTTTTTTTTTCATTTGAGATCAAATATGCCCTGATTAATGGCATTGAAAAAAATTCAAAACACAAAAAGCAAAAGAAAGTTACCCAGAGAACATGGTTAGAAGAAGGAACCTCTGAAATATTTTAGGAAGTTGGTACATGGGAGGGTGAATAGTTCCTAGAATAGGCAATTATTGATTTACTTCTGAAAACTACATCAAAAGAAAGGTTCCCCCCAAAAAAAACCCTGCCAAATGGTTTCTTGGAAAATAGGACCAGAATATGAGTGAATAATTTGTATAGCATGCAGTCAGAGCTAACTCAAAGACAGTAAAAATAGTGTACAGAAAGCTGTACCTCTATCCAATACTTCAGCCAGTTCTGGATCTCTAAATGGCCACTTCAAATCACTTTTTGTTCACCAGTAAAAGTCTCATAACCTAAGTTTTGAGTCCTGCTCAGGAAAGAGCACAAGAACATAACACTTGAGCCCTTGCATCCCCATAGTGGTGTATGAAGGTAAAATACAGGTAGTAATAAATTAAAGAGATGGAAACTATCTTCTATTTCCATCCTACTTGCCTCTTTCCACACCTCAGAATCATCAGAGGCAAATAATAAACCATTGATGAAATTGAATCTAGCAGGAAGATGCACCCAGAAAATTCCCCATCTGAATTTTCATCACCACCTGGCAGAAATTTACTTCAGAGATAGAAAAGGGACAAAAAATAAATCATTAACAGAAGAATACTTTGTGTTGTCTGAATGGGATCAAGACTTAATAGACATAAAGCCTGAACAGAAATTCACAATGCTCAATATTTCCAAGGTATTGATCTCAGTCATTCAATGATATATCTGTATGGACATAATCAAAGTGTTTAGTCAGAAGAAAACAACTTATTAAAAGAAAGAAACTGTCCAGCCACCACTCTGAGCTCAGCCAGGGTGATGGACTCTCACGAAGGCAGGGCAGCAGGTCAGAGTATCAGGAAACATTCAGCACCTGTGGCTACTTCTCCAAACTCTTTCCTCCAAGCTCATGATACAGCCAGCTGTGTCTGATGGGCTTGATTTCAGCAGCCTGGGGACTGAAGGGGTGCATGGCTGTCCCTGCTAATGCTGCATTTTTTTCTGATCTATCCTGTTCTCAAGCCGAGCATCTATCAACCCATGCTGTGTTGATTGTCCCTCCTACATCACAAATTACCAGGAACCCATTTCACCATTAACTCTATGCATTATTAGGCCCATTTCAGACCATCTGCCTTCTCAGTATAGTAAGTAAATTCAAACTGATCTGAATTTTGTTGTCTTTGAACAAACATTACTGAGATGAATTAACTGGAATTGACCTGAAGAGCAGTGGATTCCTATCTCATTGTACATTCCAGTGTCTACGTCTGCAGTCTGAAGATATTAAGCTTAATCAATGGCTGGCAGCACGTGATTAAAATACAAGAGATATAATGTCTATTTAGGTCAGTTTCCCTTTGTTCTCTCTGGACTCTAATGATTTGGAAGAACTATGGTAGCAGACCTCATTCTTGTTGCTTTTGAAATTAAGTAAATCATTATAGGCTTTAACTCCCTTATGTCCCACTAGGACCTGGATTTACCATGAAGTGTGGTTGACTAGTTTAAATTCCAATAGCCTTCCAAAAATAATAATAATAAAAAAAGCCTGTATAATTCCAAATAACCTTCTTAGAGTAGAGACTGGGACCTGTTAGGAAATTTAGAAAAATACTATTTTTCTGTTTAAATTCATTAATGCTCCTCACCAAATCATAAACATTCAGATAAAGTAAATAAAAATCATTAATTCAGATGAGTTTTAAAATATTTCTGTTGGTTTCTGAATACTTTTGCTAAAGTGTCCATTTTAATTAATTGTTTACCTTAATGCTAAAGTTATTTTTAAATTAAAAAATACAGATGTTTTTCAAAATGAGAATTAGAAAATAACTCTACTCCAAGAAAACAATCAGCTCAAAAAGTTCCTCATCAGCTGTTATTTTCAATACTTCAAACACTTTTATTTCCCTACGTATTTATTGTGCTAAAAATAAGCCTTTCTCCTCCAGATAGGGATAAATGCTCTGGTACAATCTTAAAAATTACATTCTGATATCAGTTCTGTTCTTGAAGTCATGATTGACTATAGGTATTGTTTTAATTACATAATACTTTCTACTATTAATACAACTATCAAGTGTTTATAGAATGTTTCATTTATGAAATTAATTTTTAATCAACTATTTTAATATCTATTGCATGAGAAGCACTTACTTAGAAGAAAAAGTATCACTTCTCAAGAAACAAATATTTCCAAATTAGCAGACTTCAGCTTTGCTTCACTACCTTGTCTTCTATAGCTGATAGTGTGTTAAATCTTTGTAGCAAAATTATAGGTGCTGTCAACATCTTTTTATTTTATTTTGGTTTTTTTTCCAGGAAGAGTGACTGAATAATTAGAAATGAGCAATGTTCAAGCAGAAAGGTTCTTCAAAGGTAATGACATGTCATATTGTTAAAATACTTTTGCAAACATTTCCAGTTATTTTTATTTTGAAGTTTTCTGACTAATGTTTCCAGCAGCTTTTTGTTGGTGGTTTGGTTTATTTTGTTAGAAAGGAAAATTAGTTGCCATCCATTCATGTTTTCAAGTCTAAAGGTTTTCTGCATTGAGTTTCATACAACCCATCAGTCTGCATCTCTGGCTTACACACCCGCCCATCTCATACAACATCATTGTACTGGCTTCTTCAACAGGGATCTTTGTCATAAACTGATGTTTCTAGCAACACAGACATTAAATTATTATGACAATTTTATAATATGTATTTCATAAAGTGGAAATTTTGAGACACACAAGCAGATGAATTACACTACATACAATTTGCATACAGAAGAACAATTGCTGCCACACAAAAAGATGGGAATGTCATACATGAAGAGGAGGAAGAATTGAAGAATTGTTCTGTTCTTTTTTTTTCTTTTTTCTTTTTTTTTGTCCATTCCAGATAATAAAGATTTTGTAGTCATTATTTTCTGCATGCTTGTTCTGAACAGAAACAGCCTTGTTATGAAAATGTCATAAAATGTGCATTTTAGGGGTAAAATAACACCATTTTGTGAGGTTAGGGACCACTGAAATCTTTTCAGACATTCATCTGGAGCGTACTATTACAAGTAGACATTGACACTAGTAAACCAAATAACCATTAACAAACCAATCAGAAATTAAATTGTTAATTACCATTAGTAAAATGTTAATAGATGAAATTTTGGTACGCAATCTGAGGTGCCATGTTTTCTAAATCTAGCCCTTCATGTTTAGAAATTTCATCACACAGAACTTTAAACAAATTCAGAAAAATCGGTTGTGAAGGGAAGGAATAGGTTTTAAGAAATTGTATTACAGAACAGAATGAGTGTTAATTTGAGTGGACACCTTGAAGAACACGTGAGAGGCAGAGAGGGAATTTTCTAGGATGTATTTCCACACAGTAAATCTTAGAATCTATAAAAAAGTCAAATTAGAAAAGAAACCTAATTAGCCTTATTTAAAATAAAAGAGTACAGTGTCTCCATGTAATTTTGTGAATGATTAAATTCGGGGTCTAATTATGTTATTTCTTTGCAGTTCCACTTGTATCCCTCATTAATGTCTAGATTATGTCTAGCTATTAATTGAACAGTAATAAGATGAAAGGCCTCCAGAAGTCCCATCCACTAATTTAGGCAGTCATCATAGTGTTGTTTTTCCCTGTGAAGTGCCTATGCTTTGCAAAGACTCTGTCTCTCAATGGGTTCCTGTACCCTTGAAGAGCTAACTAACTGCATCTCTTAAGTAGTTCAGACCATTAATTTTCTCTCAGTCTGTTAAAAGTCAAGGAGCACTAAAATCTGTACCCCAGTAAAGGGCTGCAGTGCTAGCATGCTTGCCAAACTTCTGCTTTCAGAACCAGAAACCTGGCCTGTCACTGAAATCATGGGGTCCTTATACAAACAGCTGTGTTGGGGTTGTCTTATTTGTGAACTCATGCCTGTCCCTCTGATTCTCATACATATAGCATAGTGAATAAATCAATATTTAAGAGTTGCCAGGGTGGGTGCTCTGTAACGTAGAGGTTATCATAGAAAGAGACCTTTAAGTGATCATCTAGTTCCAACCTCCATGCTGTGGGCAAGGACACCTTCCACTAGATCAGGTTGCTCAAAGCCCCATCCGATCTGTCCTTGAACACTTCCAGGGATGGGGCATCCACAGCTTTTCTAAGCAACCTGTTCCAGTGCCTCACCCATCCTCATTGTAAAATTGTATTCCTCAGAAGAAATTGTCTGACAGTCAGGGAAACAACTTCAAGTAATAAAATGCAAGTTTTATTTCAGGACTAATCTAACAAGTTACTGATGTCCCCTTTTCTCATCACAACTGAAATATACTTCCAGATGCCTAAAACAGTCACTCTATGAATTGTCAAAGAACTGGACAACACAAGAAAGTTCAGAAAAGCCAAAAATTTATGGGTTTTATTTAAAAAAATTGCAAGGGATACTTGTTCCATCAATTGGTTAAACATTTTCTTATTAAATATGATTCCTTCTAAATGTTTAATGCCACATTGAATCTTCTTAGGACCAGTTACAACAGAACTGTGTTTAAACCTGTTTTAGCAACATATCTCAAACTCTTGAGGTATATCTATCTTAGCAAATTCAAATGTGGAGGAACATTCCTACGCCTCCAAACACAACTCCCCATATTCTAGAAAGTTTCTGGAATCTAGCAGAAAGCTTTAAATACAAGGTGCTTCCTGGTGCATGTCTCTAGAGATGTACAGAAGAAAGGATGTCTGAAAGATGTATCTTCACACTGTTACCTGTGCATGAAGAGACATGTTATAAATCAGCCATAAAGCTGGTGCAAAACATTCTTTCTTCTGCTGTGCCCCACTCTACAGGATACTTTCATGACAGTGAAATCTGTGCTTAAAGGCTTGAGAAATCAAGTGTTAAGTGACTATTCTACTGCTTCTCAATAGAAGCTGATTAAAAATTTGTTACTTAATTCTTATTCAAAGAAATGATAGCAGTTCAGGAATCCACAGAATAGTACTGGAAATCTTTAAAAGGATGCAAAAATAGCCAAATATACTAAATTCTGCATGTCCCATAAATGTGTGCAAAGCAATACATGGAAAAATAAGCCAATTTAAATGCTAATTAAAGAGAGACAATGTACAGTTAATGTGTATAATTTGAAAAAACAAAGCACTGACTTCCATATTTTATGCATCAAGACTGATGGGTTACAAGAGGCAAATCAGAATACAAATGAAAATATTCCTCTTGTGAGTATGTATTAAGAGTATTTCTAGTCCTCTGTATTGCTGAGATTGCTTTTTCACTTGCTTAATACTCTGGAAATTTTGTATGAGTCCTCTTGTTTAGGTGGTCCTTTCGAGGGAGACCCTGAAGGAACATTACTTTTGGCAGGAAGAAGTTTATTTTTTTAATATTAAAAAAATACCCTGACACACCCACAACTTTTTTTTTCCCAACTATTCCTTAATTTATTTTAGGGAATTTCTAAAAAACTAAAGCAAAAATCAACATAATTTATGGAAAGAAATTTAAAACTTTAAAAGTATTTAAACTCACAAGTATTTACAAAAGAATATT
>JAAGNO010023361.1:30836-54188 GCA_033439905.1 Ceryle rudis | reverse complement strand
AAACAAACAAATAAAACCCCTCCTTAGAACACAAACATCAGCCTTGCTTTGTAGCAGCAGTGCTGGAGGATGCGCGCAGTGGCTCTGCTGCTGCTCTCAGCCCTGCGTCCAGGGCCCTGCTTGGGGCACCAGCCGGCAGCAAAGGCACAGCCCAGTTTGGGGTGAGCCAGAGGAGTGGTGGGAAGGTGGGGAGCGCAGCCCAGGGAGGTGGAAGGGGAAGCCCCTGGGTTGTTGAGTCTGAAGCAGATAATGCAGGGACACAGCCTGACAGCACTCGCTACATATGTAAGAAGCTGCTGCAAAGGGAAGGGCACAAACCACTTCCAAGGACATGCAATAACAGGTTTAGCTCTCAGCAAGGAAAGGTTCGGCTCGTCAGGGCACTCGGGAGGCTTCTGCATTTGCAGCTCTGGAGCTTTCAGAAGTGTGCTGGGCTGACTTTAATCAGTGTGAGCTAGCAGAGGATCCTGCCTCAGGACAGGCACTGAGCTCTTCTGGCGACACACCAAACATTCGCTCCCTTCTCCTGAGCAGGGAAGAGTTGTGACCCAGCCGGTGCTGCTAAGTGAGCGAAGGGAAGGCTCGCTACAAGCCTGAAGCCACTTCCAGGTCTCCCCAAGCAAACTTGTGTTAAGTTATTTGCATGCTTATGGGGAATAACAGAGAGAGATGCATCCTAATTATCAGATTTTGACTGCTGATTTTGGAAAGAATCAAATCTTGTACTTCTGGCTGTGATTGCACAGAAATGCCCAAGAGGTTGGGCCAGAATGCCTGACTGGAGAAAAAGGCTCATCTTTCATTATGCTCCAGTCTGCTAAATGGAAAACTGAATTAAAGGCTTTGGTTACCTCAATACATCTATGGTCATTTAAGCAAATTCTCCTTTCAAGACTCATTGACCTCATGCCATTAGCAAACATATATCAAGGCTGTGAGGGTTCATCTGGTATAAAAATTGGTCCTAGCTTTTTAGTCTTGTAGAGAAATACAGATCTGTAAACTATATGTGCATCCTCCTGCAGACTCTGAGGCTACTGAGTATATAAATATAAAGCCAATACTTCTCTACATGCAGTTCTTAGTCCTGTTGTGACAGGAAAGCCACTGACACCTCACTGCTGAATTTGCCTCCATGACTGTAGGCGTTTAGCTGAGGTCGTTGATTTGAGAGGGCAGTCATTTAGTTAGAGGGACACAGACATGCATACATTTGTCTGCACACACATGTCCCAAAGGCTGGTCAACATGCCTCCCTGTAGGGCTTCTGTCTATACCAACCATAGTGGAACAATCTCAGGTGATGATGATCTTAAGGCACCTCAATTATTTGTCCAAAAATTATCTCGGTTATAATGCCACTTCTTTGTTCCCGTGTTCTAAAAAATGCAAAATGTATTTCTCCAAAGCATTGAAAACCCTAACCTAAATTATACAAAATTCCAAGTATAATTGAGGTGCTGGACAATGGCTTCCTTTCCTGGCCCTCACTAATTACCACTGCACCTGGCAGTAGAACAGAATATTTTTAAAAATAGGTTGGTTGCAGACCAAATAGTACTTGAGAGACACAGCTACCTTCCAGAGCTTTACAAACATTCAGTGGTCTGTACCTCTGTCCTGTTGGCATATGGCCTCATTCAGTTTTCAGAGACAAATGATGTTAAAATGGTGTCAAGCTGGAGAATACATACACAGATAATTTTGGGTAAAATATATTGTAAAATATATTATGGGAATATTGTAATTGTCAAAGAGTAATCCTGTATATAGATAGGAACTTTTCAGCTAATATTGTTAAATAGAAATAAATAAAACCAAATCTTAATCCTTTCTTTTTGTAATAGTGTAGCTTAATAGTGTTCATGCAATAATTCTTAATTACTCATTTTAAAGGTTTTTCATTTTTGTACATGAAGTGTACATCACATTGGAAGAGAGAAAAGACTGCTAGTTTGCTCAAAAATCTTCTGAAATAAATATGGGGCATATTTCTTAGTCATTAGGAACCAGGTTTTTTCCATGAGTGATTTAACATCTCCTGAACAACTGTGGCTACATAAACTACTACTCTGAAACTGGTCCCTCTGGAGTGATCTTCCCTCATTGATGAACTTTGTTTTCAAGAGAGAAGAACAGAATGAATGGATGCCAGGACTATTTACAAGCAGTCTAATCTCCCTAACAACTCTCCCAAACCATTCATCTGGTTCAGAATATGAAGGATACTTAATTATTGAATGAAAAGGTTAAGCCTGCGGTAAATCTGCATAGTCAGTAATGAAATGTACTTCCCCTGGGTATTTTTTAAAAGGATGCAGGCTGACAGATATTTACCACATCCTTTCTGGGTACATTTTCTGAGGTTTTAGTTTGCAACATTGCTTATGCTTATTTTCAAAATGCAGTTCTTTGGCTTCATTGTTTTACTGAATTTGTAACTGGGTGACAGTGAAATTGGCCAGCTGTGAAAAATTGTGTGCATCCAAGCCAAGGCAATATTTCCCATAACATTTCTGCATGAGAAGGGTCAGGGAACAGCCCACCTGGGGCCTCTACTGGCCCCAGGTTTTCACCCACCCTTACAGCTATCTGTCACATTATCACAGGTTTTCTGTTAGGTATTTTGTGCATAGCCATAAATATATATTATGATGCATACATAGGAGCTTGAAACTATAGTGATGTTGAAATATTTGGCTCTGATGCTTGGACAGGAGCTGTTTTTTTTGTCTTCAGTGATGGCAGGAGGTATCTTCTGTTAATAAAAACTTTTTTCTGAAACAGCAGTACTCTTAACTTGATAAATGGCCAGGATGTAGATAGCCCCTACCTTTAACCAAAACTAGTACCAGCAATGTCTTGCCTTGAGTGTCAATATTTTTGGTAAATATATGCAAAAACATCATACTATGTCAGCAGAGAGGTCACACACGGGTTTCACTGCAGGACTGATCTTTATGCACTAAATCCATGGAGTTCGGGTCTCCACTGGGGAAAGAGCAATGTCCCTGTGCCCTTGTAGCCAGAAGCTGTGGACACGCAGAAACTCATTCAGAGTGTCAGAGCACAACTGTAGGCTCTCAGCTGAGACCTAACAGTGATTTGCAAATCTTGCTTCTTTAGCTATGCTCATGGAATATACGGGGACACATGGGAGCAGTAACTTTTCAAGTTTTCACATCCAGAGGTCCCATGTCCACAGACTTTTCTCTAGGCTGCAGGGCTGGATTGAGCAGCTCCTGCTTGCTGCCTCCTCCTTGCTGCTCCCTACCTCCACAGCATGACCCAGCATCCATGCCAGTGCACACATTTGAGTGTCTTGTGGGGTTAACCCTGCTGTGGAAATCATTTAGGTAAAAAAAAAAAAAAAAAGAAGGAAGCAAAAACCAGGAGTTATTTTTAATGCAGTCATTTTCCTGAGAGTGCCCTGACAACTGAATTGTGCTTTGGATCAGTTTCCTGGTGTATTAGAAGGCCATCATTTGGGCAGGCCTGAGGTACCTGAATAAAGCTCATGGACAGGTGAGGGGTGTTTAGCCAGAAGGAAAAGGTTAAAATTAACACCTTGGCTGAATTATGTTTGTACAGATTATTCAGAAGTAGAAAGGACAGATATAAAAAGTAGCACAGTATTAGGGAAGTTCGCGTGTTAAATGTTGCCTGTAATTGGTTTGTCTCTGTCATGGCAAAGGCATAGAGAACAAGAATGTGCACAGAAAAAAAAGCACTACATTCAAGTAAATGCCTTGAGAATCAGAGAGTTGAAGTCTTCTGGATGTAATCTGAAGTGTAGATAGCTATAATTATAATTTATTTCTTTTTACTGCCATTTAAAGCTTTTGTAACTGTTGTCTGTGTTTTGACTGCATATCATATTTTACTGCATCTAAGGCTTTTGTTAATGCTTGTTTCTAAGCAATAAATACCATTATTGATCCATTCCCATGGTTTAAAACTGGACTCTGGGTCCACCTGCCTGCTTCTCAATGTTCCTGTATATTTTTTTTTTAAGCATAAGAAAACCAGCAATCCTCCACTGAGCTGCTCAGCAGTTGGCAATGAAGAGATTTGTTTGCTACAAGTGTCTTTGTATGACTAGTGCTAGCTAGAAGCACCCTGACCTACAGGAGGACACTGGGAAGAGCGACCAAAGCCCAATGCCTCCCATGGTTCTGCAAATTGGACCCTCCTCTCCCCATCTACTACCCTCTTGAGCTCTCACAGATTGAGAATAAATCTGCAATATTGTGTCTGATTGCCAGTGCACACAGGGGAAAAAGGGTCTAGAATGCAGAAAACTGAATAAAAAGAGGAACAAAGTTGGGATAGGTTATGTGTCTGAAATTTACCATGATCTTACTCTGTTAATGGGTGACATACCACGTCATCTAAATTGTCTCATTTCTTGGGGCAGCATACAAATGGACATTAACAGAAATGTCATGCTTCTGCATGAGAGGTTCAAACAGCTTTGTTACTGCAGCAATGGAAAGCACCATTGTAATGCATCAGATTAAAGGTGAGAGGAAATTGTTCTCTGAGTGACCCTGGCCAAAACAAGAAGTTGATAGCTTCCTTTTGTTCAGAGCACATCGGAGAGCAGCAGAAGTCCCTTAAATAGATATTATATGCTGGCAGTGGAAGACTTTCATAAATCAGCAAGAAAAAGGGGAGTGGAAGTTAATGCATTATCCCCTGTGGGGAAAGTTTCTTGAAGTACCAGAGTGATGTATCACCATGTATCACAAAATACACACATGGTGAGGAGCGTGCTAGCCATGCAGTAGTCAGCTGGAAACTCTGAATGCTCTCAGTTGACAGACAGTGGTTGCCTCTTCAGATATAATAATGCTGTGTTATGACTCGACTGCCAGATTTCCAAGGGCCAGGATGAAATTTGAGTGATCACTAATAAAAGACTTGTTCAAGGTCTTCCCCAAACTTTTAAGAAAATTAAACTGAACTACTTGTTGCCTAGTTCATTAATTTTCCCCACTTGTCAAGAAGAATCATTTGCCTTGCCAACCAGTATTTTACTAAAAATTACAAGGACAAAGGAGTGAATGAAGCAACACTGGATTATTTCTCACCTGAAGTACAGCTATGGTTGTTCCTGGTCCTGCTCTTCTCTCCGATTCTTGCTTGACTGCATCCTGGGAAGCAGTCCTTGCACCTGCACAGTGCCAGGGGATGGGACACAAGCCCATGCACCATGCACCACACCACACCACACACCACCCCACTGCACCACATGACACCAGTCTCCCTGCTCAGCTGCCTTGCTCGGGTGCTTTAGCAATGTGGTTTTTTGCCCAACTATTTCAGCTCTTCCAGAAAGCTCCCTGAAGCACTGAGTCTCTTTTCAGTGCTCTGAAGGTTCCTAAATGGATTTTCTTTTTTGTTTTGGTTTTGGTTTGTTTGATTGTTCTCTTGTTTCTTGTTTTCTTTTTATTTTCTTTTCTCTCTTTTTTTTTTTTTTTTTTTCTTTTAGGTTTTAGCCTATGGGCCTCAAGGCGAAGAGCTGTTCCCTGGAGAGGGGAACACCTAACATGGGGCACACCTGAACATCTGCTGGTGGTCCAGGTCTCTGACCATGGCTGCTGTAAGCTTCCCACACCTCCATGATGTATGTCCCTGCTTTTTCTTTGCTAGAAGTGCCTCCCAACCTCAGCTCAGCAACTTCTGTAAAATACACAAGCTTTGTGTCTGGCTGTTGATTCCTTTCAGCTGTGTCTTTCTTTCTCTACCAGCTGTGGATGTAAAGGCCATCTCCAGGGCAAGCTGGTGGGGTGGGGAGAAGAGAGAGAACAAGCTGTTTAATTTTTTTTAGTCACACATATGCTTGCTTGTTTGTTTGTTTGTTTGTTTTCTGAAGATTTACAGACTCTGAAGTGTTTCAAAAGTTTGAAAAATAATTAACTTTTCTTCTTTTTTTGAATATTCAACTTGTGAATATCATATTGATTCAGAATGGAAAGTCACATGCACTGGGATTTCCAAGCGAAGATAAAGAGACCTCAGACAAAGCATCTGCGCATGGCCAGATGTAGCAGAAATTTCCATGCAGTTGCTTTGACTCAGATTAAATCTATACAAAACAAACTTATAAATATGCATACAGCCACACAGTGTTACTACCAGTTTGGCTACAAATGTCATCTATTCCTGGGAGTATTAGTAGAGGAAGTTTCCCTGAGCTCAACATCTGAGGTAGCCAGGACTGCAAAGTAAGTACAGGGAAAGCATACGGTGTGTGTGGGGGGGAAATACAGCATTATGTCCCAACTTTTAAAAGAAAACAGAAGATGAAGACCACCCGGTTTGCTGCTCCTTGCAGGGCCTGGGAGAGTTGGACTTTGTTTAAATACAAAAACATGGAAAATTTAGAAATGGCCAGGTTTGGCTGGAGTGGTTAAACCTGAAGCCCTGTTATGCTGAACGACAAATCACCAAGATGCCAGCTATTTTTTTGGTTGCCCCAGGAAAACCAGAGGCTGTATGTCGTTTCATTGTAGTGGTGTCATAATAGTTCAAAGATTGTCCAAATCTTCCTTTTATTCAGATTGTATCAGTGGAGGAGCAGCTTAGTAAATATATGAATATTTATTTAAGTCTTGGCTTTCTCAGCCATGATTTAGCCATAGTACTGACAAAAACTAAGCAGCTGGAACCACAAGTTAAAAGCATGTGGTTTATTTATATCACTTAAACTATCAGGAGACTTGGGACAGGGAGGTTAAAAAGTACAGGCTGGTGTTTCCTAAAAGCCAGGAACACAGGAACACCAAGTGCTATTTTAAGATAAAGGGGTAAAGACTGTCTGGAGGAGAAAGGTTGTTTTCAAGTTGATGTATTAAAAGTTGTTGTTCTGCAGGGTGATAACTGTAAAGTAGTTACTTTTCCATGAGTATTTACCCTGACACCAAGTCAGGGAAGCTGTTCCTGACATAATCTCCATTAAAAGTGAGCTTGATGGCATTTCGATATTACTAACTTTTGCAATTCTACTAAAGCTCCCACTGTTAATGGTGGTTTTTTGGTCTTTGCCCTGTCAGACAGATTATTTTAGAGTCTTTCCAGATACCCTTGCTGTGTCACATGGCCCCCTGCTTCACCCCAACAGTTGCCCGCTGCAGTGTAGCAGGGACAAGGGTGTCCCCTGGGCCCTGCTTATGTGTCCCCCACCACCCCAGCCACCTGCCATGGACCCCCAGCCACCCAGACTGGGCACAGGGATGCACTCACACGTGTGCCAGTTCACACACATATGCAAGAGGGGTGTCAGGGGACGTCAGGACACACGCCTTGGCAGGACACACACCCACACACCCATCAGGATGCACACAGAGGCAGAGGACCCATGCCAGGACCTGTCACATAGCCCCCACGTGCCCCAGCAATGCCAAAGAGTGAGACTCAACCCCGTGCACCCTCAAAACCATCCTCCAGGGCCCTTCTGGGGCCAGAGACCAAATCTACCCCTGGAGCAGCCGATGTCCCTTGGAGTGTAGGGGACATGCGCTCGGTCATCACTCAGGCCAGCCGGCTCACCCCTCTGGCACAGCCCAGCCCGGCCCGGCTGCTGGCCAGGGGTTTGTGGAGCGGCTCCTTTTCCCGGCACAATCCCCCGCCCACTCCCCGCCCCTCCCTCCCCCCCCAGCTTGGAAAAACAAATCCCAGTTTCTTGCCTGTTTCCAAACAAAGTCCCAGCATCCACGCATCGCCTGTCCTCCCCCACCCGCCCCGCTGGGAGCGAGAGCTGGGGGGCTGGCCAGAATCCAGCCGGGGACCCCCATGCCCAGGGCCAGTGACCATCCCTCAACAGGCAGAAGAGTCCCTGCTGTGCTCAGCCCCTGTGGTGCCCCCCAACCTCAGCCCCTGCATCCCTGATGCTGGGGTGATGTCACGCACCTGGGGACCCAGGCTGAGCTCCCCGAGCCTTCTGTCCCCCTGTGCCAGCGCTGCCTGGCAGAGACACTTGGGGAAGCTGGGACAAGGCAGGATGGTCCACAGCCTTCCTTGGGTGCCTGGGGACCCTAGAAAGGGCCAGGTGACACCTGCCCACAGCTGCCATACTCAGCCCTTCATCGTTGTCACCCTCCTGGGCTCTGTGGACCCTGGCAGGGGGGTCCCACTGCAGTGCCACCATCATTGCTCACCTCTCCATAGCCCAGCTCGGGGCCTGCTCCTCAGTGTGGGCACTGCCAAGGGGCATGGGGGTCTCTGACCTGCTCAGTCTCTGACTGAGGACCAGCCTCAAGCAGCCAAATTCACCCCAGCATCACCAGTCTCACCCACCGGCAGCACCACCAAGGTTCAGGTGTTGCCAGCAGCCCACACACTCGGCACTGTGGGCTCCCCAAGGCCACACTGGGCTACAGCGATCACTCTCCAGCTGGTCTCTGCCCTTCCCCAGCCCTCTCCTGTCCCCAGCCTCGGGGACAAGAGCCCATAGCCCAGCCCAGGGTCTTCTCCTGGTGTAGCCTGTCACCCTTTGGCCTCTCCATCACACATTTCCTTGACACATCAGGGAAAGGGAAACTGAGTCACCAGCCTCCCAGCACTGAAGGAGGTCTGTGCTGCCTCTGCCCCTGGTCTGAGTCTGCCAGGACTCCGGGAAGGGGGTCTCTCCTTTCTCCCATCTTGTCTCCTGGGCCAGGGTTAGCTGTAAACCTGAAGAGCACAGGCCTGGCCCCCAGCACCCCAGTACCCACCCTGAGGATGTCTTCTCAAGCCAAGCACAGGAGAATTTGCACCCACATGTGCAGCTCCAGCTGTGGTTTGACCCCTGGTAGTGCTCAGGACCTGTTGTGGAGCCTGGTTTATAGAAGATGGACTTTTTCTTCCCTAGGTCTGTACCACAGGTCACTGTTTGCAGTATCATAGTTATAGAAACATAGAATGGCTTGGGTTAGAAGAAACCTTAAAGATGACCTAGTTCCAACCCCCTGCCATGGGCAGGCACACCTCCCTCTACAGCAGGTTGCTCAAAGCCCCATCCAACCTGCCCTTGAACACTTCCAGTGATGGAGCATCCACAGCTTCCCTGGGCAAGTTCTGCCAGCATCGGCCCACCCTCATCTGCACTATTCCGTTACGCTGTTTCTGACTGACCACTGCTTGTATCAGCTGCACCATTTCTACCTGCACCACTGCTGGCAGCTTTCTTTACAAGCCAGAAATACAGATGTTTTCTCTATTCAACAGCTTTTGAGAACAATACAGGGCTGGAGAATCCACTGCAGGGCACAAGCTCACAACCTCATACCTCATCACCCACCCATGGGTGACTGCTCCTGGAGGAGGCTCAGCATGAAACCACTGCATTTATTTCCCCCTCATGCTGTTGTTTTCTTTTTCTTGGGAGAAACAGTTTTGGAAATGCAGTTTCCAAGCAGCTCTGAGGCTGCTGTTGCATCCCAGCCTGAGCTCACTGGTAGAAGCTCGAAGGGGAGCATGGGGGGGCTCCAGGGAGCCTGGCTCCCCTCCAGCCCTCTCCAAGGCTTCAGCTTTCATCTCTGAGTGCTGGCAGACATGCTGCACCCTGCAAGATGTTTGAGGGGTGGGAAGGGAAATGCCATCCTAGCCCCACAGCTGGCACTACTGGCCCCGGGACACCCTGGGTGTCCTCAGGTGGGTTTCCATAATGCCATTACACCCAGTGGCAGCCTCTCTGCACCCATCCGAGCTGGCCCCCATGGTTCCAGAGCTTGTAGGGGTGAGAGCACCCTGAGGTCTCTCTTGGCTCCCCTAGGGTTGCCACTGTTGGGGAATCCCCTGTGCTCCAGCACAGGGATGGATGGAAGCACTGAGGGACTGATGTCCTGCTCCAAACACTGGGACACGCTGCACTTGGCACCTTTTAGGGAAACATTCAGCAGCTTCCCCACGCAGTGGCCTGGATCTGGCCGTGCATGTCCCCACAGTGACTAATTCTGCTCCCCAGGAGGGTGCAGAGCAGCAGGGGCTGATCCTGACCTGCAGCTGGGACCTTCACAAGTACGAGCAGCTGCTGAAACCTGGGGGTCAGCCCCTTGGCACTGTTCTGAGGGAGACAGTCTGTGTGGGTAGAGTGGCTCCCCTTTTTCCCCCTTGACTCTAGGATCTCTCAAAGGTCCCTTTCCTGACAGGCTGGTTTGGAGCTGCACTGGTAGCGAGTGCTTGGAGCCTTCTCCAGGTTGGGTGGGTCCCACAGCACCTTGGCATCCTCCCCACACTGTGCCACCAGCTGTGCCTCTGACCCAGCTCAGTCCCTGAGGCCTGGCATGGCAAGGAGCATGGCTGAGCTCCACATCGGCCTAAAGAGGCACTGGTCACCCCTCCATGAGGAAACATTCTCCAATGTCCCCATCAGCACTGGGACCACCTCCAAGGCCATGGCCACCTCCTCTGTGACCTGCTTCTCAAACCAGCAAATACCTCTGGAGACTGAGCCAGGAACTGGAGTGGGGCCAACAGCCCCAAACTGCTCAGAAACTGCTACAGAATCTCACCCAGGGGCCAAAGTCTTCCTGAGACTGGCCCAGCTGGCCACTGCTTGAGAGATGGGGAGCAAATCCACCGTGGGCCAGCAAGTCAACACAGAGCATCACTGCCAGAGGCAGAGTGCCCAGGACTGAGCTGCATCCCATCAAGCACCCTGACCCTGAGCTGTAGCTACCCAAGATAAGGCACTGACAGCGGCCCGGCTTTCCAGGCAGCTGCCTGGCACCACTCTGGGGTCACGCTGCCCGCGCAGCCATGGGCAGACCTTGTGGTCAGGGTCCCAGGACCCCATCACACCAGAGCAGAGCAGGGAGCTGCAGGACACTGGCAGATGGATCTGCTGGCTGCATCCCCCCAAGTGCTCTGCCCTGGGCAAGGGGTGGCCCAGGCTGCAGCTGCCTGGTCGCCCACACAGCCCTGACATTGCCCTCCCCTGACCACTGGATCCTGCCCTCTCCCCTCCTCTGGTCCTCGGTCCTCTCTGACTGAGAAGCGTCATGCGACAGGTCTGGCACCAGCCCCATCGCTAACGGTGGCTCTGCCCATTGCACACTCTCTGTGGCACGACACAGGGCAACCACTGCCTGATGCTCCAGAGGTGGTTGTCCCATCCCTGACAACTCTGTCCCCAACTCACAGACCTTTGCCCAGTTTGGACAAGGTGGCAGGCTATAAATCTGCACTGAGAGCTGCTCTCCCCACCTCAGTGTGTCCTCATGGCCTGACCACGAGACATGAGCAGGCACCTGCTGTGCTGGCGGCTCCGGCTTTGTCACGCGGAGCTGTGAGATGAGCACCACTGCGCTGGCTTTCGCCTCCCAGCCCCAGCAGCAGGTTTGCTGCCTGTGCATGAGCATGTGCTGGGGAGTCACCAGCCCCTGCCGCTGCCCAGCCAGCGAGCCATGACCCATGCCATGTGCTGGTGGATGGACCCAACACTGGTGACACAAGGAGGACAGTGCAGGGGCCACCCCAGGCACCCAGAGCATGCGATTCAGGCAGGTCAAGCTGCTCTGCAGCTGCACCAGCTCGGTGGGCTGTGTCACGGCCACACACTGCGCAGCAGCTCGCACACATGGGCTGTGGGATACACACCCACAGCTGCCCCACTGCCCCTCCAGCTCATACCGCCAGTGCACTGGGGGACATCAGGGACAGGTGCCAGCTCCCCCGTCCCCTTGCACTTGTAAGTCCCATTGGAGCTTGGCAGCCACTCCCAGATGCCCTGCCCTGCACCTTGCCTGTGTTCCCCCAGGCTTCTCATGTCCCCAGGACTCTCATGCCCCTAAGCATCTCATGTCCCCAATCCTCTCATGTCCCCAAGCCTCTTGCCAGGATGCAGCACCTCTCAGCCTTCCCCTGACAAGTGCTTGGCTCCCGATGCCATTCCCAGACTGCCCTGCCTTACCTCTCTCGGGGGACATCCCGCCCCACCCGGGCATGGCATATGCCACCCACAGGGTTGGGGGGCAAAGATCTCTCCGGGGAGGTGGCACCTAAGAGAGGGCTGCCCTCCCATCCTCGCGAATGTCCCCAGAGTAGGGCAGGGCAGGGTAGGGGTGCTGCCTGTCCCTGCTCTGCAGCCGGGCAGGCATGGGGCTGCCTGGGGCGGGGAGCAGCAGCCGAGCCCCGGTGCCCGTGGAGGGTCCCTGCGGAGCTGGGGAAAAGCGCTGGCCGGGAGTAAGGGGAAGGAAGGAGACTTTTCTTTCCTTACCTCCTTGCTGAGAAGCCGGGAGGATGGAGAAGAGGAGGAGGAGGACTCCGGGAAGGAGGGGTGCAGCTGCCTGCCTTGCCATCTCTTGAAGCAATGCCCCCGTGCTCCCGCAGGCAGAGTGTTTTATCCCAGAGCTGCTTAATTGTTGCTTCCAAGGATGCGAGGGGAAGGGGAGGGGGTTTGGAAGGAGGGAGGGGAAAAGGAGAGAGAGAAGGGGGGAGAGAGGCACAGGACACTACGTCATGAGGAAAGGGCAAACACACACAAGCCTCTCCAGCCGATTGGGCTGGCTGGTTGGTTATTTTTTTTTTAATTTTTTTTTTCCCTTTTCTCTTTTTTTTTCCTTTTTTTTTTTTTCTTTTATTGAGGCCATCTGATTTAAATGAGTACTTCAGAGAGCATCTAGTAGGGAATGAGTCTGTAGACTATTAATTTTTAGTGGGTTTGCAATTTTATTTTTTGATTGTTTGGTCAAAGAGCAGTTTAGTTATTTGTAGATTATATAAATGTTACCTATTTTTTTCTTACTTTAAATGTAAATGTTGCTTGTGTGGCAAAAAAAACAGACAAAATTCAATGAATTCGCTGTGGTGTTATCCTTTGGATGTCAATAAAAAATTTAAAATGACCAAAATCAGACAAGCACAGAATTACAAAGTTAAGCAATCATGAAGAGCCTATTTGGTGACCATGCCAACTAGAATGAAAGATCCCCAAGATCGGAACACTGCAATTAGTTTTTAGTTAACTGTTGTTAGCATTAGATCTGAGCGTTGTTTTTATAAAATTCAGGTAGAAGCTGTAACAGAATGCAAGGTTGATCAAAGACTTAGTGATGGATGGTAGAATCAAGATGTAACCTTTAGTTACCTTAAGATGATTGTAATACATTATAATACTAAAACCCACACCTCTAGGAGGAGACTTGACATGTAAATGTAGGACCACACTAGCATAATTAGCTGGATAGGAGTCAAGACATGCAGAAATTAACTTTAATATAATCATAGGTAACCAATCAGGTATGGCTGTGTGACTTTTCCTTAGTTACCTTTTTTGTATATAAGAGCCTCTGTGATTGCTGGGGTGTGCTGGCTTTACTAATTAACACCTAGCACCCTTTTTTGCACAGAACTGGGATAAAACAAATATCTTGACTTTTTCTATCAACTGGGTTTTGGCACACTGGGTAAAGAATCCAGATCTGGGGACACTTTTAGTCTGCTGTATATTATATTCACTGACCTGGCAAAACAGCCAGAAATATTTTGAGATAGGCTTCTTTTAACTTTTTATGCATAGATAAAAGAGAAGTACTTTAGTCCTGAGACCTTTAATAATTTCTAGGGATACTTAAAGGATTAGTTTTGATTGTATGTATATCTTATTTTAACTATGTTCATTCTATAGCAGCTATTACCTGTTCCACTTATCTCATATGATGCATGGCCTTCTGTTTTCTCTTTGTCTAAACCTAAGGAAAACCTAAATCTGTGGAGAAATAGCTGGCTTCAGTGTATATACTGATGTTTTACAAAGAGGCAACATCAGGACCAAGGAGAAAAAAAATTACCTTTACTTTTATCATTGCAAAAGCAACATCTGAAAGCATTCCTTTTCTATAAACTATATGCTACTTCTATTAGTAAAAAGTCTCAGAGTGTCTAAAAACACATGTCCACATGACTGTTTTCCTGACAAAACAGTACAAAAGCAAGCTGAATCAAAACAAAATGTTTCTCATGTTTCCTGAAAAAAGATCACTTCATTTTTTATTTATTTGCCACCATGCTACTTTTTGCAAAGCCCAAGGCCACATTCTTGTTTTAACTACTAAGTTGGATAAAGTTTTCAACTCAGTGGAACAAATTTGGCACTTGTATATCATATGATCAGGAAAGCAAACGAAGCAAGGTTTCTTTCTGAAAGCAAAAGTGGAATGGTGGTTGTAATTCCACCTTGAATCCCCAGTGGTAGAAAACCTGCCAAAGAATTTTAAGTACTGAAAAAATTCACTGAGTGATGAAGTAGATATTTTTTATTCCTAACTTTTTTGTATTTTTGATAATACTTACACATAGCTTTAGGGATATGTTAGATCTGTAGTCCAGCTTCTGTTCCTTTCTAATCCTAAACTGACATCTCTTTAAAATATTTATTGCATGTACATTTTTGAAGCACAACAAAAAACTTAGGAAAACCAGTGTTACAGACACATATGTGTCTATTTTGGGGAACTAAATAGGAGAGAAAATTAATCAATGACTGGCAAAATTGTGTTAATTAGAATACTATTGACAGGTTTTGCAAACTATGCTGTGTCAAATACCTTACTGAAGTTCAGGTAGACAACATCCACAGCCTTTCGCTCATCTATTAGGTGGGTCACCTGGTCATAGAAGGAGATCAGGTTCATTAAGTAGGACCTGACTTTCATGAACCCATGTTGGCTGGGCCTGATCCTCTGGTTGTCTTCTATGTGCTGTGTGAACACACCCAAGGTGAAACATTCCATAATTTCCCTGGCACCGAAATCAGGCCTGTAGTTCCCTGGATCATCCTTCTGGCCCTTCTTGTAGATGGGCGCCACAATGGCGAGCCTCCAGTCATCTGGGACCTACTCTGTTAATCAGGACTGTTGATAAATGATGAAGAGAAACTTGGTGAGCTCTTGCACCAGCTTGCTCAACTCTCTTGGGTGGATCCCATCTGGCCCCATAGACTTGTGAGTGTCCAGTTGGTGTAGCAGATTGTTAACTGCTTCCTCCTGGATTATGGGGGGTTGTTCTGCTCTCCATCCCTGTCTTCTAGCTCAGGGTGCTGACTACACCAAGGATAACTAGTCCGACTATTGAAGACAGAGGCAAAGAAAGCATTCAGTACCTCAGCCTTTTCCTCAGCCTTGGTGGCAATGTTTCCCTCTGCATCCAGTGCAGTGAGTGGAGATTCTCTTGTCTCTCTTTTTGTTGTTTTTGTAAAAACCTTTTTTTATTACCCTTTACAACAGTGGCCAGATTGAGTTCTAGATGGACTTTCACCTTTCTGATGTTCTCTTTGCATGATCTAACTAAATCCTTATACTCTTCTTGGGTTGCCTTCCCCTTCTTCCAAAGACGGTAAAGTCTCTTCTTTTGCCTAAATCCCAGAAAAAGCTCCCTGTTCAGACAGGCCAGTCATTTACCCCTACAGCTCATCTTATAGCACATGGGGACAGCCTGCTTCTGTGTCTCTAAGACTTTCTTCTTAAAGAATGTCCAGCCTTCCTAGAGCCCTTTTCCCTTCAGGACTGTTTCCCAAGGAATTTTTGCAACCAGAGTTTGGAACAGGCCACTCAGGCCTCCAGACTTTTACCCAGGAAAACTAAAGTTTGTTTTCCACTCTTTTGCCTGCTGCTGATATTGCTTAATTCCAAGTCATCTGAATGACTAAGAATTTTTGGTGACTGAAAAAGGTACTAGATTGTAATGAAATAATGTTACTACCACTGGACATCCCTGGGCCAGGATTTGATTTTTGATGAGAACTGTAAGAGAGAGCAGTTTTCAATACTAATTTTCTCTGAAAGCAAGGAGAAAACTCTGTGAAGAAGCACTTTAAAATACTTGTCTGTGTCATATGGATGTTGAAGCTCTACCAGCAAAACCTGTGCATGCACCTTTGTTGACAGAAGCTGGAGTTTGTTCACAGAACAAGAAACTACATTGGTATTTTACCTCTCACGGCATGTTCTGTATGTACACAGGAGATCTTCATTGACACAGCTCTACCAGTGTGACTATGGCAGTGGAAGTTTTGTTGCATAAACAAGGTAATAGCAGGCTTAAATCAATCCTAATATTTTCATACATACACAGGGACATGTTCACATCAACATTTGAAAGTCATCAACATTAATCTTTTAAAATGAAATGCCTTCGGATGCTGATAGATTTTTGAACCTTGTATGCTTTAGTTTTAAACTGAATATTGTATTTGGTGCAGGTGCTGCAAATACATCCACATTAAGATGCAAGGAAATCTAGCAAAAATCCAAGAAAGCTTCACTTCTGCCTGTTGCAGACTCCTGGAATGACAAGTGCTTGGAATTTGGCCATCAGTGGGAAGAGAGACGTTATTTGATCATTCCAACATTATATTTTAAAGGCTAAGAGAT
This sequence comes from Ceryle rudis, assembly GCA_033439905.1. Taxonomy (NCBI): domain Eukaryota; kingdom Metazoa; phylum Chordata; class Aves; order Coraciiformes; family Cerylidae; genus Ceryle; species Ceryle rudis. The sequence continues at coordinate 37,833 of JAAGNO010023361.1, read as the reverse complement.
CAAAATGCCTGGACTCTTTTAGGTAAACTCTTGATGATTAAATACTTTACCCTAAGATTGAAGTCAATAGTGAATCCCATTGTTGGAGACAATATTCTGTTATAGAATTGGGATTCTTACAAGGAAAGTTAAGAAATAGAGTTAAAATTTCTCTAGCTGAATGTTAATATGTTTATTCTGGCTATGTTAAACAAGTAATTGGGCATTGGTTTCAGAACTGTAACGTACTCTTGTTGAAGACTGTTAGATGAATGGTGAGATCATCATTAATTCTTAATATTCTTTCTTTAAGTTGCAAATAGTACTTGATTACATAAAAAAGTATTATTTTCTTTAAAGTGTATCAGAATTACAGATACTGGGGATAATATTACCTGAACATTTTGATGCATGCAATATTGCTTATTTTTTAATAGGTTCTGCAGATGTATTTTAAAAAATATCTTATCAAAAGCTTATAGTTTACTTATTCATTATCCCCCTTAATTTATTCAAATAACAAAATGGCACTATATTTCTTGCATCTGCATTAATAATGTCAAATTAACATCTTTAGAAATCCAGTGATTGTTTTTGCACAGGTACACTCTAAGGTGTGCGTGGTTCTTGTTAGGGCACTTAAAGTGGGCTCCATGATGAGATACGTTTTATGAAAATAAAATATTTCAAAAGAAATGCATTCAACATGCCTAATTAATTTCTTGAAACACCTAATTTATTAGAAAGCATATCTTAACATATTAAATAATGCACACATTTCATTGGCATAGTATATAGTATGAGAAAGTTGAGTAAATTAATTCAGCACATTTTTTTTCCAGTAAGTAAAGATTCAGTTGGCAGTTATAACTAGAAGATTGTTTTCAGAAACTTTGGTATTTCTGTGTCTGCATGTACAATTATTTAGAATACCATTATATATTAAAGCTTTAATTAGAATGCATTAATTATCCCGGACATAGATTTAAAATATGCCATGCAATAAATTTTGTAGTAGTACATCACTGATAACAATGTTCAACAGGGTAGCTGATAGTAAGATAAGATAAAATGATCTTTATCACTTTGTCAGAGAAAATAACATTTGATGAGTGAATTTTCTGAAATGTCTCAGTCACTTTTGAACACAAAAATTAATAAAAAGACTAGACACATATTCATCTTCCTTGTATTTTTTGCAAAACACATTCTAGGAAAAAAAAGAAGTCCTCAAGCTACATATAAAAATTTATTTATATAAATGAAAGTATAGCTGTGTTAGGGAATGTAATGCTATTAAAAATATATATATTTACACACAGAAGGAGTGAAAACGTGGTTTTACTTATGTGAAAAGATTGCAGAAGCATTTAGTAATTTAAGACATCTCATTTTAGTACAGCTCAATATGGTATTTTAAACAGGCACATAACTTTTAATAGTAAGAGATCATTAAATACTTTTAATTCCTAGAATAATTAGGCCCTTCTAGTCCACAGGAATATGAGTTGATGACCAACTTAAACATTTTTCTGCTCAAGGCAACACTGTGAACTTGTCTTCAGTCTATTATTCTTTTAATTTTGAAAAATAAGCACAGGGACTGGTTTCCTTAAGTTTCTTCCTCCCCATTCCCTGCTGAGAAACAACTTGATCCCATGAACTTGTTTAGTCCTTTTACTGCTTGTTAAAAGGGTTGGTAGGTGACTGACTTGTTTAATGGAGATGGAATCAGATCCAGATGTAACTAATTCTTAGCTCTTTTCTGTCTGAAGCAGTGGGACTAATGACCACATGAGAACTGTTTCCAATAGTGTCTGAAAAAGACTTGGGTTGTTTAGAGTAAGGAAAGTTTTTGCAAACATTTGATTGAGAAATAAACCCTTGGCAGTGCAAGATTTTGATACAAGTCTGCCATTTTGAGGATTGGCTGAAATTCTGATGAAGTTTCAGGGTCAGGAAATAATACAGAAAAAGATAAAAGGGGGAGAGAGGAAACCTCCTCACAATTTATCTGCCATGTGAAAGAGTAAGTATGTAATTGTGGCATGATCAACAGATGTCAGTTTAAATAATTGACATGGCCTTGTAGGAAGAGGGCAGGGGAGAAAATGGGTAGTGTATATTTCATCATATAATGAACCATGGAACTAGTCCAGTCTTGTGTAGATAACTCTCCATTGTCCACATGTTGTGAAAAGCTCTTAACTTAATCTTGAGGGTAGTATAGCTCCATCAGGGCAGTAATCAAAAGTGGCCTATTTAGCTTTTCTTCTTAATGCAGTGACACCCTGGTATTGTATTACCAGACTGTATCTGTCTCACTTTGACATAGCTTCCATTATTTTATCCATTTCTGAAGTGTATGAATGTGCCCTTTCTTACTTGGGCTGTCAATTTTCTTGGGTTAGTAGAGGCAAACATAATTAAGGATCTTTGCAAAGGTTACCCCATTAGCAATCTTTATTCTACACCAGTATATAATTTGTTTAAAATGTGTGCTTGTGTAGCAGAAAGCAAAGCTGTATGGCTATTTATTTTTAAAACAAAAATAATCTTAATAAATGGAAAAACTCCAGAACTCACTTAAAATTTTAAACAGAGAGACATTACTATTATATTTATTGCTACACTCTGGATCAGGCGAGGCTCTTTGCACTGTAGGAAGAATGGGGGAATTGTCCCCTTCAAGTAGGGAAAATCACAGAATCACAGAATGTTAGGGGTTGGAAGGCACCTCTGAAGATCATCGAGTCCACCCCCCCTTGCCAAAGCAGGACAAAACTAGAGCAGATCACACAGAAATGCATCCAGACAGAACTTGAAAGTCTCCAGAGGAGACTCCACAACCTCTCTGGGGAATCTACTGCAATGCTCTACAGCTCTTACAGTAAACTTCTTCCTCATGTTGAGGTGGAACTTCCTGTACTCTAGCTTGAATCCATTGCCACTTGTCCTGTCACATTTCACAAGTGAAAAGAGGTTGTCCCTGCCTTCTTGATGTCCCTTATGTATTTATAGACATTAATTAGGTCTCCCTCTGTTGGACTCTCTCAAGTAGATCTCTGTCCCTCTTGAACTGGAGAGCCCGGAACTGGACGCAATACTCCAGGTGAGGTCTCACTAGGGCAGAGTAGAGGGGGAGTAGAACCTCCCTTGATCTGCTGGACACACTCTTCTTAATGCACCCCAGGATACCATTGGCCTTCTTGTCCATAAGGGCATATTGTTGTCCCATGGATAGCTTGTTGTCTATCGGGACTCCAAGGTCCCTTTCTACGGAGCAATTCTCTAGCAGATCAGGTCCTAAGTGGTACTGGTGCATTTTATTGTTCCTTCCCAGGTGCAGGACTTTGCACTTGCTCTTGTTGAACCTCCTTAGGTTCCTCTTTGCCCAGCTCTCCAGTCTGTCCAAATTTTGCTGAATGGCCACACAACCTTCAGGTGAATCAGCCAATCCTCACAATTTCATGTCATCAGCAAACTTTCTGAGAAGACACTCTGTCCCATCATCAAGGTCATTGATAAAGATGTTGAACAGGATTGAACCCAGCACTGATCCCTGGGGGACTCCCCTAGTTACAGGTCTCCTGCTGGACTCTGCACCATTGATCACCACTCTCTGGGCTCTGTTGTGTAACCTGTTCTTAATCCATTCCACTGTCCATTCTTCTATCCCAGAAATCCTGAGCTTGTTCAAGAGGATGTTATGGGAGATGTGTTAGAAGCCTTGTTAAGGTCAAGATAGACTACATCCACTGTTCTCCCTGCATCTATCCATTTAGTTACAATATCATAGAAGGCTATCAGATTAGTCAAGCATAATTTGACCTTGGTAAATCCATGCTGACTACTCCTGATAACCTTCTTCTCTTCCAGGTGCTTAGAGATGGCCTCCAAAATGACCCCTCCATCATTTTTTCCAGGGATGGAGGTCAGGCTGACTGGTCTGTAATTTCTTGGATCCTCGTTCTTGCCCTTTTTGAAGACTGCAGTGACACTGGCTCTCCTCCAGTCCTCAGGCATGAGTGAATATGAGTGAACTGTGCTGGGAAAATAGGAGGGCAGGATGGGCATGATGAGAGAGGAAAACATAGAGGGTAGATGGAAAACTCCTCTGGAGAGGCAAATGAGTGTTAGGCAGCGAGGCTCCAAATGGGAAGGGTCGGGGCGAGTTGCACACTCCAGGGAACCTGGGTAGACCCTGCTCAATTTGGAAGTTAGTGATAGTTTCTGCACTTAATAACTGAGATCAGAATGTCCCAAGGCACAGCAGACTGTGAGCAAATTTGGATCAAATCCAGATGAAAAATGCTTGTGAAGAGATTAAAACATTTTTTTTTATTTAAACAATGTGTAGTTCATGAAAACCTGGAAGGAGTGCTTCTCAAACTTAAGGGGTCCTAGCTTAATTTAACCAATCTGTGGGTCAGTTGTCAAGAAAATACTGTCATGCCATGCAGAAAAATTTCTGATGGATCTCCTCCCCTGGGTTTACTGGGGGGGGGGGTGTGTGTGTAATAGGAATGACTTGCAGGAATTATTTTGATGAATATGAAGGAAACTCCCTCCTTGTTAAAGAATTCCAGTAGTCTGTCATAGATAATAATATGATAAGCAGGAAACAGCTGAAATTCTGAGGCCACTGGCTGCTTATGTTTCTGTCTCTCTGGGATATTTAAGGTCAATGATATGAGACCAAATGCCAGGTCCTGCACTTCAGTCACAACAAAGCCAACAAAGCCATGCAGTGCTACAGGCTTGGGGAGGAGTGTCTGGAAAGCTGCCTGGAAGAAAAAGGAGCTAAGGGTATTGGTGGACAGATGGCTGAATGTGAGTCAGCAGTGCGCCCAGGTACCCAGGAAGACCAGCAGCATCCTAGCCTGTATCAGAAATTATGTGGCCAGCAGGAGGAATGAAGTGATCCTGCCCCTGTACTCTGCACTAGTAAGACCACACCTCAAGTACTGTGTTCAGTTTTGGGCACCACAGCATAAGAAAGACATTGAGGTACTGGAGCAGGTACACAGGAGAGCAATGAAACTGGTGAGGGGATTGGAGGACATGTCTTATGAGGAGAGGCTGAGGGAGCTGGGATAGTTCAGCCTGAAGCAGAGGAGGCTGAGTGGAGACCTTATTGCCCTCTACAGCTACCTGAATGGAGGTTGTAGTGAGGCTGGTGTTGGCCTCTTTTCCCTAGTAACTAACAAGAGGACAAGAGGAAATGGCCACAAGATGCACCAGAGGAAGTTAAGGTTAGATATTAGGAAGAATTTCTTTACTGAAAGAGTAGGTAAGCATTGGAACAGGCTGCCTAGGGGAGTGGTGGAGTCACCATCCCTACGTGTCTTCAAAAACCATGTAGATGAGGCACTTTGGAACATGGTCTAGTGGTTATGGAGGTGTTGGTAGAAGGTTGGACTTGATGACCTTGGAGGTGTTTCCCAACCTTAATGATTCTATGATTCCAAGTACTTGGGTGACATACTGTGTACAAAAGATTACAAAACTGAAATGAAATATTCAGTGATCTGTTTTCAATGCCTGCTCAGCTGTATATTGAAGAACAAAAAAAATCCATTAATTATTATTAATACTTTTAAATCTCAGAGAAAACTGCTGCAGATAATCTAAAGTTTAAGATGAGTATAAAATGTTACTGAAGGTTTTTCCTAATGTGCTGACCACAAACATGAACAAGAAAATACATTTATCTGTTTTGCTCTTCATCATCTAGATAAATACAGAGTAGAATGATGTAAACTAGGTTACATAAAGGTCATTAGTGGAATTTTTCCATTATGCTGACCCTTGTCTTGCCATAAACTGAAAATGTCTTTTTAAAAGGTTTAATTTTTCCTCACTGTTCTAAGAGCCATAAAGTGAAAATAGAGTTTTGAGATTTTATTTTTTGCCTTTTGAAAGTGCTATTGTGATACTAGTATTAATAAAGTAATGATGTTGGAGTCTAACGTTTATTTTTATTGGACTTACACCTCTGTGTTAAAAGATTGCATTGAGTTCTGATCTGCAATATAATGATGATTGCCCTGAGAAATTCATTGGCATTAGGCAAAACAGGTATGAAATGAGTCTGATTACAGCAGCATACAGGTAAACTATAATGAAATGATTCTCTGGAAGATATTTTATGAATAAAATAAAACAGTTCTCCGTGCATCCCTCTCCTGAATTATGCTTCCTTACAAGGTATGAAAACCACCTTCCTGAATAGTTAGGTTTATATTAAACCTACATATAAAATTGTCTCTTAACAAAAAAAGCAAAACTCCTAGATGTACATTTTGTTCCATTCTTTTTCTGAAAACCACATAATCAATACACTGATGCTGGCAGAATAGGAAATGACAAAAGGAACTGATGGGATAGTTCACGTAAGGACAAAAATGCAGGGCAGGACACTTAGGCTGCAAAGCTAATACCTAGTTAAGTTTTTAAATACTGCTACTTGCCAAGCTCAACTTAGCCTTTCATCACTTCTGTTGATGTGTTTCTGTTTTCTTATTGTCACACAAGCCCAGTAGTTACAGTATTTCAGTGCTTTCCTTCTTGCTTCAACCTTTCAGTAATGATATTCTGTTAGCAGAATAAGTATAGCCAATTGTTCTTATTATATTTCACCCCGAAAGAAAAATACTTGGAATTCTGGTTATATAAGCTAATGGACAGCAGAACATATGTAATATGTTCTTGCTTATTTTGTTTCTAAAAGAGGTAGAAATATGATGAGAAAATTTCCTGCTTTCTGGCAAAGCTTTTCAGACTCTAAAATCTCTTCCCATTATCTTTGTATAAATTAGAGAGTTTCTCCATTCAAAATATTTTTTTTTTTGTAAAGAATTTATGGTACTTTAAAAATATTTATTTGAATTCATAAAGAATTTTTGGTATCTTGAAGATAATTATTTGAATTTTATTCATAGTTCACAAATAATGAGTTCATCTTTTCAGAAGGCCTCTTTCATTTAAAGCCAATATTTTTTGACCATAACTTCTT
>JAAGNO010023361.1:0-30736 GCA_033439905.1 Ceryle rudis | reverse complement strand
TGGTTTTTTGGTCTTTGCCCTGTCAGACAGATTATTTTAGAGTCTTTCCAGATACAGTTTTTTTAAAAAATCACAGTTTTTACCCATATGATTATCTGATATCCAATTACAGTGCATGTGAAATATTGAAGAATGGCAGGAAAGTACAAGCAGCACAACATTCATTATGCTTTTCAAACCCCACAAATTTTAAATCTAATCTCTGGGTTATTCTGGGCATGACTCATGATTTCTGTATGTCTAAGATTAGCTATAGCACATCCTGATTTACTGCTTTCTCTGAATGTGTGTATCTACACAAGGTTATGTCTAGGCCAGCTGGCTAATATCATGTCGGGAGCAACTATATTATTTTATGGTCATGTGCTGTGCTCCTCACTGTGCTTCTTAGACTGTATAAACTCTGCATTTTGCATAGGTGTCCAGAGCAGCTCACAAGGGGCCAAAATGAAAATAAGAAAGAAGGGTATTTCCCACTAATACACCCTCTTCCGGTGAGCTCCTGGGATAGCATGGATTTGTGCATCCCTGGTTGTATCTGTGCTACTGAGGAAAAATTTGTTCAAAACCTCTGTGGCTGCAGGGACACCCTCATTTCCTCATCTGACAGTACTACCCCACTGTCTGTGCTGACCACGGGGCAACAGCTTCCCTGGGGCAAGAACTACGCTTGTCTGTTTGGTGGCTCCCTCCTCCCTTACACACTGAGTGGCAGGTAAGCTTGGCCCACCAAGCAGAATGGTGAGCCACCAAGAAATGCAGCTGGCACTTTTATAAAAATTCAGTCCCTCCTCCCAGGAGAGCTGCACCGGAAGGGTAGCTAGAGATGGGAATTGGGCACTAATTGCATCATGTCTACATGTTGTGGTGCTAGCCTGCTCTCCTCTTATTTAGAGTGTAAAGCACCTTAGTTTTACTTGGGTAAAAAGTCACCGATTAAACATTAGCTATGCTCCCTTGGAAGCTGCTTCTGCCAAAGAAAATTTCTTCCACAAGCACTAACATCTGCTGGTCCCAGGAGTAATGTCCATCCTTAGAGCAGATAGGCCTGCAGTCCCCAGAGGAGAGGGGCAAGTGTCTCGCTGCACCTGGGTGTGAGGTGCACACCATGCTGCCCTCCACTGCCCAGGGACAGGGTCTTGCCTTGAAATACCTGATGACTGATCACTCCAGATGAAGTGAGACAAAAATAAAGCTTCGTGCTGTGTCCCATGCTTCACACAGCAGCCTGTCTTGCTGCTGCTCATACTGGCTTAAAGCATGTGCTGCAGGCATAGCCTGAGGCTAGTTGACCTTATGCCCTTTGGGTGACAACAGACTTGGGTTTAGAAGCTGCAGCAGGGCAAAATGTCTGTTTGTTTTCTTGGACTGTAGAAAAAATTGGCATGGGACTGTAAAGTGTGTTTTTCCATCAGGAAGTAAGCTGTAATATAGATGTCAATAAAGTGTTGAAAGATGAAGTTCAGCTCTCGGTAATTAGTCCCAAAAGTTTCTGTTGATGATTAAGTAACTTAATAGATAGTTGCATGCTTGGGAGATTCTTAGGGACCATTCCTAAAGTAAGAGTGTCATTTCACAAGACAGACAGTGGAGAGAGGCAAAGACCTCTGCAGACTTCTGTTAAGACCATGAGATATGAAGAGCAGATATCCCCTTGGGATGTAGTCTTTGTGAGGAGAGAGTGGGTACCTAGAGCCCTGGGTATGTCCAACAAAGAAGTTGGTGGCAGAGCCCTAAGCCTTTCAGCATCCATTTTCTGCTTTGAGTGGGTTATTGACTGAATCAGTCTAACATAGCCACTAACAAGGTAAGTTTCAGATCCCTCCTACAGAATATTGACATTCTCTTTTGCAGTAAATTAGAAATCAAAAAGCTAGCATAATGGACCTTACTTTCCATGGGATTTGAGAAAATATGCTGGGGAGTTTCTCAGTGAAAGAATCTGAGTCAAGATATTCTCAGTGTCACCACTAGTGCTGCTTGAACTGCTTTGAAAACTGAACTCCAAAAGACAAGTTTGTAGTAGAAATCATCTCTGCCCTGATACTCTTGTGAATTATGGCAGTAGTTTGATCATAGTTCAGTGCAGCAAGGGGTGCCATGGCAGACACAACCACCCTCTGTCCTCTGCTGGTAGCGCCTTGCATTATGATGGCTGCTGCAGCCTCAGGTTTGTGGATCATGCAACACAGAGTTATTTCAGGCAAGAAGGTCACAAGAAAACAGCTCTGCAAGCTTGGCTGGAAATTTAGCTTCAGCAGGTCTTCTTATTGTTGGCTCATGAGTTCAAGACAAGTGCTCACTTGCCAGTCAGTAGGACTTCCCCTCAACACTGCTTTCTGCTCTTTTCTCCTGCAGAGCTGATTTGTTTTTTCTATTAATTCTCCCATACAAAACCCTCCTGAAAGCTCAATGCACCCTCCCTTCCACAGGAAACAAGGGACAATACCTGCAGTCATGGGAAGTTTTTTTGTAGTGCTAACACAGAGGCAGAAAGTTCATATAACTTCTGGTCTACTAGCCTCACTTCAGGAAATTTCTTCACAGTCTTTCAGCATGTTTTCTTTTATGCTCTCAAATACCCTGTAACCTCACCTGCCTCCTATGTTTGTGTTAGTAAACTCGCAGGGGTTCTTCATCCTCCAGGACTGTCAGTATACCTCAGGATTTATAGAGCAATTAATGGCCTTGATGAAATACATGATGGAATATTGAGTTTTACTGAAACACAAGAAAACCTTGCTTCATAAGAAAATTACTAAGTATTATATAACTGACCAAATGCAGTTGGTCTGATGCCATTTTTATGTCCTTCATAAAGAGTTATTCTCCACCCTTTCAGACTCTGAGTATAGTTTGTGACCTGTTATTTTTGTTTTGTTTTATTTTGTTTTGTTTTCTCTGTTTTATTGTTCCTTATAATTCCTGCTAAGGAAAGTTTTTGCTTTGGAGGGACAGAATTGTTTATTGTAAAGCCCAGTTCTCCCAAGGAGACATATACGAGAACAGCCACCTGGCATCAGTGGAAACATTAAGAACTAGAGTAAGTCAGATGCATCCTGGGACTTGTGAGACCTGGAGAGAGGCCAGCTGTGGACAGAGGGACTGTGTGAACTTGAACATGAACCCATGGAGGGAGTTTGTTGTTGTTGCTTTTTAGTTGGTTTTTTTGTTGTTGTTAAGGGAATGTGGACTAAGGTTTGGAAATAAAAAATACACTTTGGTCTGAAGTAGAAGGGTCTTGACAATGACAGAGTAGGCTGAATGTATTGAAGGTGCTAGTTTTATGTACTGCACTTCAGAGAGCTATAGGAGAAAATAATGCAATATATAATTCCAACCAAAACAAATGGTGAATAGGCGGTCATTGACAAATTCAGATGGTCTGGGCATAAGAGATTTGACAAGGCAATTTGATGAAGGCAGAAGGATAGAACTGAGAAAGGCACAAAGTTTCAAAGGCAGAGAAAAAATCCCAACTTCAAATCTTTCAAAGCTTCTGGAAAAAAAAACATCCGTTTGGCACTAAATAAAGGCTTGACAAAGGATATTTGGGTCAGATTTCTCCTAAGGAGGACGGAAGCCATCATCTGGAAAAGTGTTCCTGGATGTTGGGTCCCCTGTGTGCCCTGGAAAGCATGAATTTTTAATTCTTGTAAATAGAAGGGGGTTGTGTGTGCAAAAATCCCATGTCCAATTTTTCTTTCTAACTCAAATGAGTTCCAAACCTCCAACAGCTGAGCCAGTCAGGGAAATAAAAAGAAGTAACATTAAAGTTTCACATTAATTGTACTGCATCTAAAAGAGGGAAAAAGAGTATCAAACATATGATGGTAGGGAGAGAAAGCATATGTAGGGAACCAATGTCTTGGACACCTCCTCCCCCCCTGTCCACATGGTGTATGTTTACATGCAGACGTGGTGTGTAAGTCTGGGACACAGATTCTGCCTCCACTTATGGGCTGAGACAAGGGCTGCCAGCTGTGCTGTGACAAGGCAAGACTAACACAGACACACCGTGCAAAGAGGACTTTTTGACTGAGAGGTACTGACAGAAGACTGTCAATGGTTATACCAATTTGCTACTTCTGTTTCTCCTGGGTGATTTTCAGAAGCTACCTCGAATCTTACAGTTCACCTTGCACCATTTGTATATCTGGTATATCTGTGCTTGCCTCGCTGATTGCTGAGTATGGTTTACATCAGTCCATGCTGACTCAGGTAATTTCAGCCTTGGGTCAGATAAGTCTGTTCACAGCTGTGTTCAAATAGGAATGTTACATGCTGTCCTCCCAGTCTTGGTATCTTCTTGTTAGTCTTTAAGGCTTGTGTGCAGTCTCCGTAAATGGAAACATCAACAGTCTAACACTTTAAGACTTAGGTTTCAATAATTCCAGTTTAATTTCACAATCACTTCCATTTCTTGATGGCAACTCTGCTGCCATACAGGGAAGAAAAATGATGTAAAAAATCTCTATATCCATGTAAAGAACAATACATTAACTTGGCCCCTCCTGATAAACTGTTTTACTGTTCCAAAAATTCTCTTCTGCTTCTTTCATTTCCATATATATTATTTGCTATTTCCATTACATTTCTGTTGTGCAGAAAGGCTTTCTTGTGCAAGACCAGTATGATACAGGTAGGAAGTTCCTGTGCAGATGCCATTAATCAGTATTTTCATATGTCCATCTGATGCGTGAATACTGCATTTAGTTTTCATGACATCTCAAAAGGGAGAAAATACAATGAGACAGAACAATAGATGCACTAACTTGGGGCGGGGGTGGGGAGGGTGAGATGGTAGACACTGTATGTATGCCTTGCACAACCTGTTTGGTATTGATGCTTCTTAATGCTTGCATCTATATATTAGTATCTGTTGGAAAGATGAGTAGAAACTGAGTGGCTATAATCTCATGGCTGCAAAGCAATTACAAACTATTTCCAGAAAGGCACGGCAAATTTTTTTCAACTTTATGACTGTCCTTGTTTTATTTTTTTTTTTTTTCAGTAAAGCAATCACAAGGACAGTTTTTACAACAGGGTGACAGGTGCTGACATTTTCTACTTAAACTGGAATCAGATTAAAAGAAACCAAACAAAACAAATTGATCCACTTTTTAAAGAGGATGAATAAAATATTTTGTGCCACAAAATCTCTGTGAGGTTTTCACAAGCTGGAAGCCTTCTTTGTGAGCATTTGTTTTTCATAGTCCTGTGAGTGAGAGCTTAATGCAGAAAGCTACTTGCTCCTGTGGTACAAACTAACAAAACCACAGTAAGGATCTGATGAACAAAAATGAATGCTGTTAGCAGCAGAGGGCTTGGCTTTCCAGTTCACTTTATGCATTTGTCCAGGTTACTGCAAAAATGATGCAAACCATTATTCTTGTTGGCATTGTTGTATTCAAACTCAGCACTGGCAACTTAGCACACAGTGATCCAGAATAATACGAGAATAATACGCAGGTATTTGCTGGTTTGTAAACAAGGATGGTAGTTTAGTCTTCAAATGGTGTCTAGACAGCAGCAATTAGTAGTAATTAGTAAGTGCATCTGCTGTCTGCTGAGTCCATGGCAGTTGTGGAAGTAAGGGATCAAAGAGTTTTACTTCAACATTGATACTCCATAAAATAGAGCCCTGCCTTGGAATCCCATATGTTGAGTGCCTGCTTTGCTGTGATGTTCTGGTTCAGAGTTTCTGAGGCACTCATTCCCCTGCTCAGGAGCCAGCCTCGCAAATAAAACTGGTGGATTAATAGTAAACAATTTAATGTCAAAAGAATTCTTGAGCTGGATTCCTGCCATGTGAATGAAATGCCACTTCTAGTTAAGACCCATTTCAGTAGGTCAAAGCTTCACAAAACGTACTCAAAGGCATAAATTCATGCCTCTGTTGGGTACTTTCAATCTGCCGTTACTGGGCTTGACCTGGCAGAAGGCCCATTGTGCCACCATGTAGTTGTTAATTGCCCTCCTGCCTTGTTTCAGGGTTTCCACCCTGAATGGCAAGAATTAGTTGCCATATGCTCTTAAACAGAACTCTCTACTGTTGTTATTGAAGATCCTCTGCTGTCTGAGAACAGTTCTGTGTGGGACTCTCCAAGTGGAAGCCACTGCTAAACAGTTAAGGAAAATGCTGTTGTCTACTGTTCATGAAAGGGCAAAGGAAAAATGTAAAACGAGCAACATTTTTATTGGTTGGGTTGTTGTTTTCATTCCCCCAATCTGATTTCAAATGCCTATACATGTGTCTATGCACCCCCCCAAGGACATCACTGCTAGTGGCTCAGGTACTTCTAATATCTACTTGTTGCCAACTATACCAGGTAATTTCAAGATTAAACAAACCTTAGACACAAAGCCTGTTAGCTGTGTGACATTCAGCTCTCTGAATGTGATGCCACTCTGTAGCATCACAGTGGTGGAAGGCAGGTGATGAAGAGGCTTAGAAACCTGGGTTTTCCTTGACACTGTCACCTAGCTCTGCATTTCTCTCCCCTAAGCCAGAAACTTAAGGTTCCAGGAGCTCCTTTAACACCAGAATATTGACAGCCCTTGCAGATAACATTTGTGTCATGTATGAGAGGCAGAAGGCCCACATGTTTGAAACCAAACTATTTTATGTTCAGTATTCATGGTCATTCACAAACAGCTCTTTATTCAGGGAAAACACCCCATACACTTGGCTACAGAACGTTTTTTTTCCTCTTTCCCTCCTTCTCAGACTTTGTTAATAAATCTTATATGAAGAAGAGAAGAGTGTGGCTGTCCCAGAGCTGCCCCAAGGCTGGTGCCTTGGACATGCACCAGGATGAGGAGCTGTATCTGACAGATCTCAGGTTTTGTCTCTTTGTGTTCCTGCCACATTGCAGCTGTTTGATAAGGTGTGTTTGGTGTGATTTTAGCAAGAACTTCAGCTAGCTATATCTTGTTTCCATCAGATTACTGGTCGCCCAATGTTCCTTTCCAGGCTTTGGGAACATAATTGTTCTTAAATCAAAGACTGAGAGCATCTCGTTGCAGGAAACTTCATTTGTATCAGCAGATTGCTCTGTGGAAAACACAGAGAACTGTAGTGTTAAATATAAGACTCCCTTAAAAAAGCAGATAGAGGAACAAAAGAAAGAGAAAACTGAGTGAGATTTATCTAAACAGTAAAGTTCTGGTTCAATGCTAATGATTTTAGTCAGTTGCTCTAATTTGGCTCAGAGTGTACGGTTTCTGAACCAACCAACTTCACAGCCCATAATGTAAATCAGTGTTTTAACATCACAGTTAAAGGGCTTTGACTGCATTGAATCTGCAACAAATTTCTGATTCAAATAGTGCTGCACATTTGAGGATTCTGAAAGTGTCCAAAATGGACTTGCTGCTCTTCAAATAAACATCAAGCCAAATCTGTGTTTTGTTTTTCTTACAGGTTGAAAGAGTCCAGAGAGCTGACCCACAACAGATTGACACATTCCATGAAGAAAATAGTCTTTCCATTTTATACAAACTACAGTTTCCTAGCTTATTTAATGGCTGGGCTAATTCAGAGTGCAGAGCAGTAATCCAATCTTAAACTGAGACAGGGATCATGTGAAACACTTACAGTCTACCAGTTTTACACAGCTTAAAAACCACTTATCCTGATCTTTGTTGCTACATGAATAATCTTAAGAGCATTTTTGCATTCAAAACTATCACCAGATTGTGAAATCTCCTGAAGGATAAATAAACATATTTCCTCAGTCAAAGTGGCAGAGACAATCTTTACAAGGACATTCTCTGAGCATCATTAATTTTCCTTTCCTTTCTATACACAGCAATCTGAAGCAGAAAAGATACTCAGTGGAAGTTGTGCTTTTAATTACATCTACTTGTTGAACATGAGAAAAGCACATGCTTTTAACACTGACAAAGGTATATGATATGAACCTACAATACAAAATGGGCCAAGGCAATTTTATGCAACACTCGCAGGTTTAGAAGCAAACAACAGTGATGTAATCTCTTGGAAATACCAAATATTTAAAGGAGAGAAATTAAGATAGTCTGCCATGTTAAATCTTCAATTTCCCATTTAAAGAAGCAAACACCATTGAGTACTTGATCTAAACTAACAATTGCAATTTTTATTATCAGCTACTCTCTGGAAAATTTCTATAAAACCCAGAAGTAAATTCTGTGCAAGATTTCTCAAGAGGTAAACATAAGCAGACTTATCAAAATTAAAACCATAAGGGCATTCTTCAATATTTTGTCAGCTAATTGGCCAGCATTGGAGATGCAAACATCCACAGGCTGGAAAACATGTGGAATGGGGACATTATTTTGAGATGTGTGAAATGTACTGTATACTCAGTTTAAATATTCATAGCTGTCTTTGTGGCTAATGAGTGATGACGACTCTTTCCGTATCTCACTACCTCATGATCTCTCTCAAATTTAGCCTTATTAGCAGATGAATCTTCAAATGCAATTTTGGCAGATTCCTTATTATCCTATTTCAATACCATCCTTTTTTTCAAATATGCTGCCTACTCAAAGGCATCTAACTCCTGTGGGGCTGCCATACTTGTAACTGGCACATTTTCTAAGCAGCTAAAAGCAGTTATAACATTCTTGCTTAAAGCATGAAGAAAGATAGCTAATTCCACTTCTGCTTTGTTTCCTCTGTGTTACTTCTTATTTTTCTAAGTAGTGGGGATGTAGTTCTTTGCTTACCCTGATCTGGTCCCTTTGGAGACAGCTGGAGTTGTACACGCAATGTCTTGACAAGATCTCCAGTAGCTGAATATACATTGCCATCATCTTAGTCAATAAATACAACACAACCTTGTCTGTCTGAATGATTTCCTTTGCACTGGTCTCATTCACAAAGGTATTCTTGGAACGCTTTTTTGGTTAGATGTTGAGAATATTCATTCTGTATACTTATCTTTTACCATTTCCTTCCAAATAAAATTGACACCATGCCCTTATCACCTGTGCTTTGGTTTGATACCTTCCTCTCCCCAGCACCAACAGCATCTCTTTACTTTCTGTCCCATAACAAATACTAGCACTCTACATACTTTAAAACCTTAACATGATGCAAAATAAGTGTCTAGTCCAAATCACCACTTTGTGACTTCCCGCTTTGTAAAGACTAACCATGGGGCTGAGGCTTGCAGCCAATCTGATGCAGGTGCAGCTGGACAGGGTATTCTCTCTCTGCAGTGGGCATTGTGTAGCCTAAGTCACCCCATGTCCTGAGTGGCTTATCTGACTGTAATTGGTGATGGTTGCTTTTGCAACAACTTCTGTCATCTTATGTGATATAAAAATTCTCTAGCTGTTAATTAGAAACCTTATACTTTCTCTGTGTGATTATCGTTATTTAGTTTTATGAGGCTATTCTTAGACTCAGGGGCTCCCAAATCTTATAATTCCATAAAAGTGTAATAATTGTTTTTACAGACTATAAAAGTTAGCATTTCAGTGTGCAGACTTATCGCTGTTTGTAGTCTCTGTAAATTATGTTTCCAGTGTGCATCACTTTGTTGCTGAAAGGCAGAAAAAGGAGAAGTATAGCAGCATTAATTTCTTAATAAGGTACTTCTTAGTGGGCTGTAAAATATGCTTATAGTGAAGGTTGATTTGATTTTACCAGCCCCCAGCACTGTTCATATTGCTCCAGAAGCAGGAGAGAGAATTGTCTTCAATTCTTTTTCTTTGGAAAGCTAGGGCAAAACTCCCTATGTGCATATACATCCCAAGCGCACCCTTTCCCTTAAATTTGATATGCATAGCAGAAAAACAACCCCACACGGTCTGCGGCTAGGTTGAGGGGGTTAATCTGATGCCAGCTCATAGTTCATATTTGACAGCCCCAGCAAATTTCAGAAAAAAATTCTCAGAATCTAGAACTGCTAAAATTCAGATTGCTTGAAGAAAATCCATTCCTTAATAAGGATGGTCACTGAGTGTAAGGAGGCTGTACACCGTTACGGATACACAGTCCTCACCCTAGGGCTACTTTTATTGCTCTGTCTCTGTGCATTGGGCTTGTTACACACAGAAGCTGAAAGAGTCTGGGACACAGTTTTCACGGATTCAGGATTTATTGCTTCATTTATACAAGAAAAGAAAACATGACTGAAAGTTCAGTATCCCTCTGATGAAAAGGAGGGGAAAGATTCAACATTCCTACCCCTCCACAGAAGCACTCTATTTTATGCCTTTTTGCTTTTTCAGTCACTTAACCCATCACCTCCTCCAGCTCAAGGTGATGTATGAGATATAGGGTAAGGAAATAATATACTGCCATTGCTGCACACTCTTGCACCTAATGTCTCATCAAATTATTACTCCTGTTCAACCTGTTAATTAGGAAGAAGCAGCACAGAAGTTTAGTTTGAACTGGAGATGTTGCCTTGCTTTAGCCTTATTAAATTAACATTGAAGTTATCCACACACTGAATAAAGTCCTTTTGCTCCCTGTTCTACCTTCTTCTCAGATCCACTGATATGGATCCACTGTCTCCCTGTCCACTTTATCTTCTTCACTACCCAACATTCATTTGCAATTAGAAATCTAATGAATGAATTTCAGCTTGTTATGGCTTGTTATAGAGAGGGACTTTGGCATCCTGGTGGACAGTAAGTTATCCATGCAACAGCAATGTGCCCTTGTGGTCAGGAAGACCAGTGGTATCCTGGGGTACATAAAGAAGAGTGTGGCCAGCAGGTGAAGGGCAGTTCTCCTTCCCCTCTACTCTGCAGTACTGAGACCACATTTGGAGTATTGTGCTCAGTTCTGATCTCCCCTGTTCAAAAGGGACAGGGAAGTACTAGAGAGAGTCCAACGGAGAGCTACAAAGATGATTAAGGGACTGGAACATCTCTCTTATGAGGAAAGGCTGAGAGACCTTTGCACTGTTTAGACTGGAGAAGAGAAGACTGAGAGGGGATCCTATATCTGAAGGGTGGGTGTCAAGTAGAAGGGGCCAGTCTCTTTTCAGTGATGCCCTGTGAGAGGGTAAGAGATACTGGTAGCAAGGTGAAACACAAGAAGTTCCACCTCAAAATGAGGAAAAACTTCTTCACTGTGAGAGTGGCAGATCAATGGAACAGGCTGCCCAGAGACATTGTGGAGTTTCCTTCTCTAGAGAATTTTAAGACCCATCTGCCTCTGTTCCTGTATGCCATGCCTTAGGTGTTCCTGCATTGGCAAGGGGGTTGGACTCGATGATCTCCAGAGGTCCCTTCCAACCCCTACCATTCTATGATTCTATGATTTTCCTAGGTTTTAAATGTTTGCTGCTACTTTTTTAGGTCTATGTCTCCAGTTTTACTTCCACAGATTTTCAGGGATTAGTGCCTCCCTCTTCTATAGCTTTAACAACAATAACCCATTCAAAGATGATGTGGAGAGATTTATTTAGTGGTTAAAGCAAGGGATGGAGTTGCCCAGATTGTCATTTCAGATGTGCTTGGAATGCAAGAAATTCACCTTGGTGTAATACTAGTGTGTTATTCAGTTTACAGAATCATGGAATTTCCTAGATAGGAAAAGACCTTTAAGATCATTGAGTCCAATCATTAACCTAACACTGACCAGACCTTGACTAAACCATATCCCTCAGCACTACATCTACACAAATCTTAAACACCTCCAGGGATGGGGACTCAACCACTGCCCTGGGCAAGCTGTTCCAGTGCCTGATAACCTGTTTAGTAAAAAAAATTCTTTCTAATATCCAATGTAAACTGCCCTTAGTGCAACTTAAGGCCATTTCCTCTGGTTCTATCACTTGTACTTGGTTAAGCTGACTGACTTGTTTAAGCAGATCTACAATGGACTCCAAAATGGCTTTGTTTCTATGATGCTGTACACATTTCTACTTCCATTTCTCCTGTTACAAAAGCCTCTATATAACCCTTTTGTCAGTTCTGACTTAGGCCCAATATGATTAACATTTCCAGAACTCTGCCTGATGTATACTTTTATGTGCATCGATAGCATCTTGCGCTCACTAAGCGTTTCTCTGAAAGCATAAGATCCTTTGCGATTTTGAAATGGCTAAAAGCAGAATGACTTTGCATCTGAGAAATTAAAATACATCCTTAATGCTTCTGAGCAGGATCCTGGATAGGTGAAATGTGCTAT
This sequence comes from Ceryle rudis, assembly GCA_033439905.1. Lineage (NCBI taxonomy): Eukaryota > Metazoa > Chordata > Aves > Coraciiformes > Cerylidae > Ceryle > Ceryle rudis. The sequence continues at coordinate 18,594 of JAAGNO010023361.1, read as the reverse complement.
GTATGATTGATGGATTTTTCATCTGCCTTATCAGTCTATTTTGTTGGCACCTTATCAAACAAGGATGCTGCTGACCAACGTGTCTTTCATTCACCAAACTACTTAAGCTCATACTCATCCTAGAACATATGAATCTTTCCACTGAGAACTCTGAATAACAAGGGGGCACTGCTCTTTTGAGCCACCAGGCCAGAAACTCTCACGGGGAGAACACAGAAGCATTTCTGGTAAAACAGTTAAAAATAGTATTACATCTTGTTATCCCAGCTGTTTGGTGCTGAATAACATATCTCAAGTATCTCCTGAAGCTGGCAGGATTTGGGGAGCTGCTCCAGAGCTGCCCAGCACCCTAAACAGCTCTGAATTGAGAAGAATTAAATGTTCATTACAGAGTAGAATTTGTTGGTGTCAGTGTGAATGGTCGGAAATATGCCCTCACACAAATTTATAGCTCCCAGAAAGGCAAACACCACTCACTGGGCCAGCTGCATAGGATGCTGTCTCTGAGAAAGCTGTACCAACCAGCAGTACTGTCTCTACCTCATCCCTTGACCCCTTGGTCAAGCAAAACTTCTCTGAAAGTGTAGACAGCTTTCCCTGCAGGGCCCAGGAGGCTCAGGAGGCGGCTCCTGGCAGTGTGCAGGTGTAGCAAGTGTGTTGCCATAAGGAGAAAAAAGACTCCGACACAGTCTCCATGGTTCTACTCAGTCTTATTTCCTCCACGCTCGGTCCATATATGTGCACTTGATTCCACTGGATAACTGTTCTTCTGCCTTTGATGGAGCAGCATTAAAAGGCTATCATTTCCATCCCCCCATAACCACTCACGGCTCTGGTTGTCAACTTGGTTAAGCTGCACTCAGGTCAGAGCCCACCTTGACTTGCTCTGATTTAGACTGAAGGTCATCAAGTGCACGGCTGAATCCCAGAAGACTGTAGGACAAAAATAATTCAGTTTTTACCAGGAGCTCTGAAAAGCAATAAAGGTCCTTCTGGAAACGGGGTTTGGAAAACAGATTTTTACTATGTAAATAGAACCTGCTTTAAATGAAAACTTGTAGGTGATAGGACTTTATTTGCACATGGCTCAGAATATTCAACATGCAATATTTTAGCAAGCCAGATAATGAGATTTTGTCATATTAATTACAGAAGAGATGGTAACACCGTCTTATGAATAGAAGTGGATAGCTATCTACAGGAATTTTACTCAGCTGAATACTGTTGTTTTAAAGGAATTCCTTTTTCTTTTACTTTTCTGTGAGAGAAATATACTTCGTGTCAATGTAGTCTGAAACCTGTAGCTACTAACCTTCAAAAAGACCTTTTAGTTTACTCCTGGTCCAGGCCCTCACGGTCCTTTTGGGAGTACTAGTCATAGTTTATATTCCAAAATGCTCCTAATCCATTTCAAATTGTTTCATTGATGTTCCTACCATACCCCGAAGATAGTTTCTAACCCAGTCTAACAGATCTTACTATTAGTAAACCTTTTGTGTTTTCACAAATCCGTATTCTGTTATCTTTTCCATCAAATTCTGCTTAGTAACTATGACTGCAGAAAAAATGGTATCTCAGTTGATGAGCTTAGTTGGAGTCCCAGCACAGAAGCAGGTTGAATCATACCTAGACTGACCCAAAGTAATGCTTTTCTGGTTACCTCCTAAAAATACTCAATCGTAGGTTTTTTTAAAGGAATGTAAGGTAGGTGGAAATGCCCCCATCCGGCAGCAGGCTACATGATGGGGTCAGGAACTGGGACAGGAGAGGTCCTGACATCTCCCTTGCTATGGTGCTGGGAATGATTTTGTTCTCAGGGCTGCAGCTTGACAGGAAGAGACAGGGAAAATCTGGTATCCTGACAAAACTTCAGGAAAAAAATAACATCCTTACATTTTGTCAGAGTGCCAATATGGCCCCTGTGCTCTGGGACTGTCAAGCCAAGCTGGACATCTGGGATGGGGATTCATCTGATGAAATGAGGATGACTACATTGCAGTTAGTCACTTTAGGCTTTCTTCAGAGGCGATGGGGACAAAAGGGTACTTCCAGGGTGTGATTCATCTTATTCTAAAGCAATCATCCAAATCCAGATTACATGACATGTGCCCTAGATATGCCCAGGTTTCTATGCCAAAGTAGTTAGCTCATTCCCATGTTCTACCAACGTGACACCAGGAAAAAAAAAAAAATCTACTATAAATCTCTACTGTAACAATTCAAGCTTACTTCTTGCTTTCCCCCATGGTCTTAAGAGAGAGGTAGGTCACCAGACTCTTAAAAAACTGCTAAGTATCAGAAAACTGTTATCATGTCCCTATGTCTTCTAGACGAAATAAATATTTTTTCATCTCAACCTGTCCTCACAGGACATGTGTTGTAATTTCTTATCACTACCACTGTTTTGTCTGGACTTTCTCCAGCTTGCCTTCAACGTCTAATATATTCTATGCTGTTTTAATAACTAAGGCTAAATTATATCTGTTATTGTTCACACCTCAGCCTCTACTTCAGTTATCTCCTTTCAGTCTCATACTATAAACATTCAGGCTTTATAAATATTGAGTCTCAGAATTAATTTTGAGATATACAAACTTCTGGTCTTTTCTCATGAATCTATAGCCATATGAAACTTCAAAAATGGAGCTGAACTGAAAAACTCAATTATTCCTTCCTGTTCTTGGCACTTGTACAGTTGCAGTGCTGACACTGCCAATCCAGTAAAGAGGAAGCAAAATAATAAGATTAGCAGCAGTGAGTTTAACTCCAAATGCCTTCCAGGATATTGGCTGCACTTGGATTTGAATTTACATCTCAGCAGGAGGCAGATTTACATTTCAACCATTAGATCTTTGTGAGAAACTTCTCTCCTACTCCTTATGCATCCATGATTTTTCTAGCTCATAGTTAATGAATGTACATAGATTTAATATTAGTGGTAAGAAAGACACATGGAGCAATAGGATAGTGAGAAGCAGGTAGCAGTTCCACCCAGTTTCTGTGAATGAAAATGTAATGGATGTTCATAGTTCCCAGATGGAGCAGAAAACTATGGAGCTTAGTGAAAATAAATGTTGCTGGATTATCCCTCCTAAAAAAAAATCTTCTGAGGACAAACACTGGCCAGAAAATCCCTCAAAAAAATCCAGGCATGCATCAATGTTACATCACTCTTCTGCATAGCCAAAGTGTTGTTATTAATGGGACCAAGGCTCTGAAAGAGCTTTAGAAATACGGACAGGGGTTTGTATGCATGCATATGTGTGTGTGTGTTACTTGTGCTGGGCATTACTTACTCACCTTATTTACCTCCTGTGTGGGGCTACAAAAGGGGAGAAAAGCATTTATTCATTTCCCTAAAAGTATCCTGGATCACAAGTAGTTTTTTGCTTTATTTTAAATTGAGGCCATATTTCTTTGAAGTGAACATGGGTAGTTTTGTAATCTGATTTTAGTGTTTTCTCGTAGGTGCTGTTTGACAGTCCAAAATCAGTCTTGTTTTTAACCTCCACTGCCCCAAATAAGCTCACCCTGGGGACCGATGTAGCATATGGCACCAAAATGCAGTACGAGAAAAAAAAGTGAGTTTCTTAATTTTTGTGTCTGTGACCTGTACCACATCACATGGGTTATGAGAAACATTAGCCTGCAAGAACCTGTGTGGGCAAGACTAAAACATCAAAAGAGGCTCTCGGTGCCTAAACCTTCCCAGACTTGTCTCAGTGCCCGCTATTCAATGCAAATGAGGTCATTTCATGTGTGGAGATAGTGATGTGATCATACCTCATGTCTTAGTCTTCCTTCAGGGAGTCAAAACCAGCCAAATATTTTGAGGGACCTGGTACCCTGAAGGCAACCACTAACTACTGCGGTGCAGCACTTTCAGGGTAGTCACTCACATGTGCAGGCCTGTGGGCTAAATCATCTTTTCTGTCTGAATAAGGAACACAGCACACCCAGCAAAAGTGAATAAGGTGATGTTTGATCCCTGAGAAACAAGCACTCTCCTGCTGTCTGGGGAAGGAGAAAGGACAGCTAGGAAACAAGAGTGCAGAGAACTCAAGACAAAAATACCCTCAGAAAATAACATCAAACTGAATTAGACAGAAACACTTACAGCAATATCTTACAGCAACAACTTCTTCCCTCCCCAGCAAAAGAAGCAAAGAAACAAAATGAGTTGGAAGCAGAGTCAAACAGAAAAGATGCTTTGCTGTAGATTTCTTCTTGCTAGAAGTGTGGTGCTCAGAGGGTAGTGCCTGGTCTTTAAACCTCTGTTCTCTGTTCTTTTGTTACATCTCTTTCTCTTGTGTCTTCTTTAACCTTCTCAAGAACCAAGCCACGTCTTTTCTTCTCATGTCCTTGAATTCTATTCTTTTTTCTTCTATAAGTCATTGCTTTATTTCTTCCCAGCATTGACAACTTGTACTGTGATCTGTTCACACAGCTGCCATTTACCTCAGAGGCAGGTTTCCCTTTAATGCCCAAACATACATTTCCAGGAGGTCAGATGGAACCAAAATAATTAAATGATAACATAAGAGTTTGAGGATTATTTATATATATACAGCCTTCATCTATGTCTCCATATGTTTCAACATCTGTTGTTTAATAGACATTAAATGTTGCTTGAGCAGTGAGATAAGTTCATGGGATATTTTTGTACTTTAACCAAAAGGCCATGTGTTTTTATACATATCTCAGAATTCGTATATACACTTAGTAACAAATCATGTTGGGCCATGCGCTATTTAAAATCTCTACAACTTCTTAGACTGAGGTTTTTATCAGATTTATCACATTATTTGAAATGAGAACCAAAACCAAACAAATAAAAAAAAAACCCCAAACACCAAAAAACCCCAAACAAACCAAAAACCAAACAAAACACCAAACCAAAAACCAAATGAACAAATTTCATCTGCCTAGATAGATAGCTTCTTCAATAAAGATTCCTGAAGATTTCTTTAAACACTCATTTAAAGAAATGGAACATATGGTCACCATCATAATGGCAATGAATGAATGCTGAGTGGTAGAGCAATGGTGAGATGAACGACAAACATGTACATGAAAGATTCCAACTTCCCAGGGCTTTTTTCCACATTGTAGAGAGACATTTTTGAATTTGTGCCTGTAACATTGACAAACAAATTCAAAGATCTCAGACTTAGGCATCTTTTGTGAAGTGCGCTACATATGAGTAACATCGGAGCAAAAATTTTTAAGGATACATAGATGCACAACATCATGTTGATGAGTACCTGAATGGGCACAGAATTTAGCCAATCATTCTAACAGTTGCTGTCATTAGTGGCCAGTCTAGTTATCTGCTGCAGTGATTTGAACTTTAAAAATATAATTTGCCTGTGACTATCATGAAGACTTTGTGAAAACACTCACTGATTTTGTAGAAGCATAGAATGTCCCAGATTGGAAGGGGCCTCTAAAGGTCATATAGTCCAACCACCTGTGGTAAGCAGGGACATCTTCATCTAGATCAGGTTGCTCAGAGCCTCATCAAGCCTGACCTTGAATGTCTCTAGGGATGGGGCCTCCACCACCTCCCTGGGCAACCTGTTCCAGTGCTCCATCACCTTCATAGTAAAGAACTTCTTCCTAATGTCCAATCTAAATCTACCCTTCCCTAGTTTAAAACTGCTGCCCCTCATCCTGTCACTACAAACCCTTGTAAGGAGTATCTCTCCAGCTTTATTGTAGGCCCTTTCTATGAGTTTTGTAAGAACGAAGCAACAGGATTGATTTTGACAGACTTTTAACACAAACAACCCTTTTAAAAAGTCTGTCCTTGCATCTTTTAAACTGTCCATGTTTCTGTCTGTATATTTTCTCTGGCTTCTTTTAAGTATTGGAAATACTCCTTATGTAAAAAAGGTGACATAAGCTCCTTTTTTACCTTCTTCCAAAGGAAATATGATTGTTTGAAGAGAAGCTACAGAAAAGGTAGGGAACAGAGGGTAATATCCCAGTTCACTCCATATTTTGATATCATTTTCCATGTTATATTCATGCTTGTTATTGCCTCTCCGTAAGTCCACTGCTTTGATTGCAGGAATGCTGTCTGAAAAGAACGTTTTACAACTTTTTCTGATTGTAATTCTTATGCTTTTTTTTTACTTTAAACCTTTAGAAAAGGTCAACTCTTGTTCAATATTTGTCCTCTAAGCATCTATGTAAGAGTCGTAAATAAAGCCAATTATTAGACCTGGTTACTTTACCTGGATGGCAATTCATAATCTAAGTAGATCAGGCTGCTTTGGGCTGCCATTATCCTTACTGTACTTGTCCATGCATAGCTTCTAATCACAGTCTAGCTTTAAGATAAGGCATCCGATTGCATTAACCAAAATAAAATGTTTTGAAGAGATACTTGGATGCCTTTTTTCTACAAAATATGCAATTGAAATTCAGACATCTGGCTTTGGAAAAGTCACAGGTTTTGTTTGCAGCAAGCATTAGCCTGTATTTTTTCCTGAGAAAGTAGAGATTTACAAATTTTGAAAACAAGACAGAAGCTCAGGTGCCTCAAGACTGTCTGTGAGATATTTGGTAGATATAAAAGCAGTTCTTGCAGTTTCTCAGGATTGTGGAGAGAAAACTTCAGCAAGGTAAAGATCAAGCCACCTTTGATAAATATTGAGGTGCAGTGTCAGAGGTGGTTTCCACCCCCATAACTCATCAACCAGGGAAATGACCCCACAGTCTTATTTTTGAGTCTAGAGAGGAGTTTCATTGTTCCAAATAGCTGTCTCTGCTTTATGTTCACAGCACACTTAAATCACAAGTTCTGGCCATCACCTGCTAAGATTGGCTAGGTGGACTTCCATGTTTTTCTGAAGTCTAAGGAAAAGCAATATTTTGCTATATAACTTCTGTGTTTTCAAAAATAGTAGAGGCAGCTAAATGGGGAACTACTGGATAGTTTTGGAACTCAGCATTAAAGGAGATGGAGATGGCAGTCTGCCTTATCATAGGACTGACTTTCTTATTTTTCCAGTTCATTCTTTTTCTAAATAAATCATATTGCTGTGCCTCAAAGACTTAGATACAAATTGGCATTCCTTATAACTAAACAGTTTTTTAAGCCGAGTTGTAATTTCTGTTGTTCTTGAGGTTATGGGGTGTTTGTTACTTTCAATGAGGACTTAATTGGGCACTTTTGTAGGTTTTATTGCAAGATTTACAGCTAAAGCTGATGAGTATGTCTCTGATATTAATGTTAATTATCTATCAGATTCCCTGAATTAATATACAGTTATGCTATGTAACATAAATTTAAACAAGAAACTACCTTATTCTTGGAATATTTATGCAATCATTTGAAACAATTTTTTAAATGTTTTAGAGCACTACTAGCTTATTTATTAATTTTTAATAGTGTATATTCTTGAAATCTGACAACTGGACTATATTTTCTGTATTATCTATGCATCTTCTCCAAAACCTTTGAACAGATAACTTCTGTGTGTTACCTTATCAGCACGAGTGAAGGAGTCTGAAAGTCATGGGGCAACCATGGGCCTGTGTTTCAGTCGTTTGTTTCATAAAATGGTGCTTATTTTGATTTAAGCAGGCTTGTTATAAGATATAGTTGTATTTCAGGTGCAATATAATTATTTTACATTTGGATATAAAGAGACTGAGTGTCCTACTTTCTAATAAAAAAATCTACCTTTTTTTAGTCACCAGCTGACAGTTCTCAAATGGATTGGAAGCATCTTTAACTATTTTGGAAACGTTTAATATTCTGCAATTTAAGATTAGATTTTCCTTTACATCTCTGTTCATTTAATATTTCACCATTGTGACTCTATTAACCAAAAATCATAATTTCATTAATTTTGCACTTCATTTTGCTTACTTATTCAGCCTTCTTGAGAAATGAGCTTGAATTGAAATAAGAATTCTGTTTTCTATGAAATTATCCTTACAGACACCAGTCTGAAGGCATTCTGAAGAGCTTTGGTTAATGAAAGGAAGAAAGGGGCTTGGCAGGGAAGGTCTATGTGGGAAAGGTTGAAGTATTAACATTCAGGAAAAGGATGAGGACTAAGAATGGTTGGTGGGGTTGATATGATGGTTTAAGGAAGAAATGAGGAAAGCACCTGGGTGTTTGGAGAACATTAGAGATCAGTGCAGGAAGAGTTGAGGTAAGGACCAGTCAGTTCATGGATGTGTTAGACAAATTTGGATACAATGAAGGCTGCCTACTTCTCATTACCCTGTCTTTCCAGAAACTGTATCAAAGGCCATTAAGGCCAGTGAAAGGCCAGTACTGAAACTTCCTATGGGAAATGCATCACTACACTGAAACCGAGATCAACGTAACGCAAGTACAATGTTTAATGTCCTATAGATTCAATGAGACAATATTTCATTTTTTAATCAGGGTGGCACTGTAAGTACTGCAAGATATATACTGTGTGAGGAATAAGAACTTCCCCAGCATGCAACAGATATAAGTGTTCACCATTATGATGAAGACAAGTCTCAGTTCTAAGACGCAGAGGGCTTTCTGTCTTTTAATAACTGAACAGCTTATTTCTAAGTTGGTGGGAATTGGAACATACAGCTTCTTGCATGATGTGAGCAGGAAGCTAATTTGTCAAGACTTAGGTACCAGCTGATATGCATGACTTGTGATTTAGTAATGAATGTTTTAATAACAACTGATGAAAGATTGGGGAAGTGGCATTATTTAGAACATTAATATTAAAGTATGTAGAACAGTTTTCAGAAGCAAACAAAACTAAACAAATATACTTCACTGTCACCATAATTATGTGAGAAAGAATACTTTCCTGTTTAGAAGAACTTCTTCCCATGAATGCAGGACATGCTGAGAAATGAAAGCATGAACTCTTTCTTTAGTAACAGAGTTCAGCAAATGCTGCAGCCCTTTTTTAATTATTTCTGGCAAGCAATGACACATATGCATCCTTGACTGTTTTGTGTTTACAAATCAGCACAGAGTATTTCAGTGTACAGTAAAAATCACCTGATTTATATTGTGAGCTAGCTTGCAAATCTTGACAATATACAGGAGTTTCCATATGCTTTCCAGCTGCCACATTTATGTCAGTGAAACCAGTGCCTGAGTTGAGGCCAGCAGAAAGACTCTTCTTGATTTCCACAGGCTTTTAGTGTTTCTCTTAGAGAATATATTATCTTATAGGTCTATATTATGAGAAGACAGGGACCCACCAGCCACCCGAAATAATCATTTGTCCCTTCAAACCTCACACCATGGTCTTTATGGTTCTGTTAGTCTAACTAGGACAGTAGGGTGTTATATTCTTCGTGACAGATTGATTTGAAAAATCCCATAACAGTGTTCAGTGTTTCTGTAATAATGAGACAGACATGTATGAGCTGGGACTTGTGACACTCCTCAATGTTGATAGAACTGCCTCCACTCCATTGATAAAGAGTTTTTCCACTGATACCAACAAACCTCAAGAGTTTTCAGACACTGGTATGTTGAAAAAATCCACTTCTATAAAGCATTAGAAAGCTGCCAGCAAAAAAGCCCTTGCAGTATTTTAGGGAAACAGTACAAAAGAAATGAGGCAGGAAGATGTGTGGTGTTGTGGACTTCTTGTGGGGTTGGTCTGTCCAAGTGGATATGATGGGGTGTGCAGGAATCTTCCATCAGCTTTCACTTTAAATGTGCATCTTCTCTTGGATCTTCCTATGCCTGCTGTAAACAAACTATAGAGTATCCCTACTGCTCTGTTCTGGACCACCCTTTAATATTTTTCCGCATTAACATCCATGCCCTTCTGCTTCTTTCTTTTCTTCGAATTGATCAGTCCTTTTATATGATTAACCACTGAGTGTCAATCAGTGACTCACAAGTATTGCCTTTTCTCCTAATCTGTAGCCCTTGATATCATCTCTCCAATTTGGTCTCTCTGTCTGACATGTCTTCCTCACTACCCAGCTACCAGATTATATTTAGCATGGATTGGGTAAAACTTCTGATGTTTTTCATAGAATCATAGAATTATAGAATGCTTTTGGGGAAGGCACCTTTATTGGCCATCTAATCCAACTTCCCTGCAATGAACAGGAACATCTTCAACTAAATTAGGTAGCTCAGAGCCCAGCCCAATCTGACTTTGGATGTTTCCAAAGATGGGGCACCCACTACCTCTCTGGGCAACCTATGCCAGTGTTTCACCACCCACACTGTAAAAAATTTCTCCCTTATATCTAGTCTCGACCTATATGCTTTAGGTTAAAACTATTACTCCTTGTCCTGTCACAACAGGCCCTGCTAAAAAACTGTCTTTCTTAGAGACCCTCTTTAAGTACTGAAAGGCCACAGTAAGGTCTCCTTGGAGTCTTCTCTTCTCGAGGCTGAGCAACACTAACACTCCTCAGCCTTTCTTCATAGGAGACGTTTTCCATCCCTCAGATGATTTTCATGGACATCCTTTATATCCACTCCAACACATCTATGTCTTTCCTTTGCTGAGGACTCCAGAGCTAAACACAGTACTCCAGGTGCAGTCTCACAAGAGTGGAGTAATGGAGCAGAATCACCTTCATCAATGGGCTGCCCACACTTCTTTTGATGCAGCCCAGGTTGGCTTTCTGGGCTGTGAGCACCATTGCCAGGGCATGTCCAACTTTTCATCCACCAATACCCCCAAGTCTTTCTCCACAAGGCTGCTCTCAATCCCTTTATCACTCTGCCTGCATTGATACTAGGGATTGTCCTGACCCAGGTGCAGGACCTTGCACTTGGCCTTGTGGTACCTCATGAGGTTCACATGGGCCCACTTCTCAAGCTTGTCCAGGTTCTGAGGCTTTACTTCTTTTCACTCGTTCTAGCAGTTAATATTAACATAATATTCATATTGCTGGACCTGCAGTTAATTTTGTCTCCTGATAACTCATATTTAAACTGCTGTTGTCCATATTTAATTTTTAAAGGTCTTTTCCTGCCTTTTAGACAGCCCATCTGAAAGTTACAGAGCCTTTTCATACCTTGTTCTGTCATCTCTTACATCTATTTTGGTTCCTCCATATGCATAGCAATGTGACGCAAACATTACCTTTTTTCCCCATGTCTTCATTTAAGTCAGAACCTAATATGCAGAGAGGGAGTGAGGACTCCAGAAGGGAGTGAGGACTTAGATGCTAAATTTCAGTGTTCTGCCTCTCTCAGAACAAAAAAAGGAGAGAAAGGGCAGGTAAAGCATCAGTGTGACCAAAACCTCCCTTAGAACTCATCAGTGTTGGCTCACAGGGCAAAGCAGAATTCTTGGGGGTAGTTGAGGTACAACTTCACCCCCTACCTGTTTCCTTCTTGGAAAGTTGCTCACTGCCTAAACTTCAGTAAAGCTTTTGACACTGCTTCCCACAGCATTCTCCTGAAGAAGGTGGTTGCTCATGGGCATATGCTCTGGATAAAAAACTGTCTGGGTGGCTGGCCCAGAGAGGTGTGGTGAATGGAGTTAAATCCAGCTGTTGGCCAGTCACAAGAGGTGTTTTCCAGGGCTCAGTACTGGAACTTGGTTTCTTTAATATCTTTATCAAAGTTCTGGATAAGGCAATCAAGGGCATCCTCACTAAGTTTGCAGACAACCCCAAGTTAAGTAGGATTGTTGATCTTCTTGAGGGTAGGGAGGCTTTACAGAGGGATCTGGACAGGCTGGATCAATAGGCCAATGGGATGAGGTTCAACAAGGCTAAGTGCTGGGTCATGCACTTGGGTCACAACAACATCAGGCACTGCTTGCTGCAGGCTTGGGGAGGAGTGGCTGGAAAGCTGCCTGTCAGAAAAGGACCTGGGGGTGTGGGTGACTGAACATGAGCCAGCAGGGTGCCCAGGTGGCAAAAACGGCCAACAGCATCCTGGCCTGGATCAGAAATAGTGTGGCCAGCAAGAGCAGGGAAGAATAGTCCCCCTGTATTCAGTGCTGGTGAAGCTGCATCTCAAATCGTGGGTTCAGTTTTGGGCCCCTCAGTACAAGAAGGACATTGAGGTGCTGGAGCATATCCACAGAAGGCAAATGAAGCTAGTGAAGGGTCAAGAGCACAAGTCTTAGGAGGAATGGCTGAAGGCACTGGGATTGTTTAACTTGGAGAAAAGGAGCCTCAGGGGAGACCTTCTTGCTCTCTACAACTATGTGAAAGGAGGGTGTAGTTAGGTGGGGATTGGTCTGTTATCCCAAGTGACAAGCAATAGGACAAGAGGAAATGGCCTCAAGTTGCACCAGGGGAGGTTCAGGTTGGATATTAGGAAAAATTTCTTTCCTGAAAAGGCTGTGAAGCAGTGGAACAGACTGCCCAGGGAAGTGGTTTCTTCACTACCCTTGGAGTTATTGAAAAGAAATATAGATGTGGTCCTTAGTGATATGATTTAGTGGTGAACTGGCAATGTAGGGTTAACAGGTGGACTTGGTGGTCTTAAAGGTGTCTTCCAATCACAATGATTCTATGATTCTATACTCATATGGTCTCATGTCAACTTGTGTGCACTCATCTTGTTTCCACTCATGCCTGTTGCAGTGCCTACCAAGTTTGTAGAACTTTAGAAGAGCAGAAAACCAAAGTCACCTATGAGAGAAACAGTTCAGAGCAGACAGAAGGATTTAATTAAAACTGGGACTGACTAACCAGGCTATATTTGAACAGACCCCAGTCCTTCACACAGACTGGTATTTTTCTGGAATTATAGCCTTTCAGGGGAATGATCCATGAAACACTGGGAGGTTTTGTGGTTCATTGCTTGCACCTCCTTTCCTCGAGAGAGCAGAAGACATTTCACAAGTATAAACTCCATGGTAATGTAGGGGTGGGTGCATGTGTTATTACACTGTCAGCAGTCCTGGCTGAAAACTAACCAGATATGGGCAACAGAAAGAAGCAGGCTGTGTGAAGTGAGTACTGTACTGATCATACATTATATTACTCTGAAATTGAAAATACGCGGCTCCTGAAAGCATAACTTGTAGAAGGCTTAATCACCCCATATAATCACTTTATGGAAACCCATTCTGTTTGCAGATTGCTGGAGAATACAGGATATACAGTTCATTATTTCACAAATTTCAACACACTAACATTAATGAGCTAAATGAATTTCTACAAGCGCTAAGTGTGTCTTTTAGAGCACCTCCAGACATTATCCTAATAGCTCATGCAAAGCAAACATTTACTCATAACGTACAAGCCGCTTTGTACATAAAGGATACAGTTCAACTCTAAAGCATAACTGATGAAAGAACAATAAAATTCTGATATTTTGACTTTAACAAAACTAGTCTGGATTTACACGTGAATCCCTCACTGGATCAGATCTTATGATTAAGAAATAAGCACATTGAATGCCATTTATGCCGTTATTGTTTCTATTTTGTATTGTTGCCTGGAAACCTGTTTGAAAACTGTATGTGATTTGAATTTGTCTCTTTCTCATTGCCATGTTTGAATTAGAGAAGAGAGCAAGCTAATAGACAACAGTTTGTTAAGGATTTTTTTAATGAGTTTCATCAAACTAATTGGTTTAAGTAAATTATATATGATTAAAGGTATACACAAGTGAAATAAATGAAGTTACACAGGCAGGCCCCAGGTATTTCACAGCACATTCAACAACAGTCTGTGGAGTTTAAGAACAAATATGAGAACAGTGTTAAAAGCACCAAAAACTAACTTTGAGGAACCATATCTCCGTGTGTATCAGGCAAATTCCATCATCTGGAAATTGAAGAATGTGTTACCTCTCTGTAACACATTCAATAGCCAAGATATAAATGAGTGAATCCTACTGTACTGCAGCATTAGGTTCACTAATGTGAATCACAGGTGAAGGGCACTGCCATGAAGGAGCTCTAGATCAATGCTCTTTATAATACCTCTCTTTGCAACAGGCTTGCTTCTTGGGGAGGCTTTTGGGAATACAATAAATCTGTACTGAATTTCAGAAACAACCAAGGTATCTAAGGTAACACAAAATATTTTCAATGTCAATGATTTGTTGTCATAGGGAAAGTTCTTAACAATTGCGGCTTTCACAGTATATCTATAAATATAAACTTGAATTTTTGTTCATTTCCCTCTGACAGGGCCCATTGAGAATAGTAGTTGCTCATATGGTCCCAGAGTTCCCTTGTGTGTTATTCTACTGCCTTTCCTGTCCTGCTAATATGTGAAAGTGCAGAGATGGTCAGAGAGACACCATCAACCCTTTCCCTTTTCACTTCAGATACCGTTAGGATTTCAATAATAGACCAAGCACATTCAGATTTTTCAAAAATAGCCCCTCATTTTGGTACCTCTGCATGTGGATGATTTTTCATAGGTATCTGTGATACCTTGAGAATCTTTACCATGAAATTACATATCATTCTGGAAAACCTGGCTGCCATACTTGAAAGTGAACCTACCGCCTGTCTACCATCCTGCATACTTGAAGGGCTGTGACGAAGCTCCAATTGCATATTGTCCATTTGGTGTTCTGCTGCAGGGAATACAGTACATACAACACATTCTTCCAAGTTTTAGTTTTTCTTGCTCTATAACATTTGAGATACTTCAGAAATGTGAGATAAGAAAGCAGCCTTTTATATTTAAACAAATCCCATACTGATCTCATATCTAAAGATAAAGTGGAGCTGGTAAAAGATCTCAGTCTTTTCCAACTCTTTTTGTAACACATTCAAGTTGTATGGGACCAATTAGATACTCTACATGGCAAATGCTGTATTCTAGCCAATGGAGCTGTGCTGCTCAAAGAGGTCTGTGTTAATGGCTTTTGCAGAAGTTGGAACACACTATGGGAATTTTATACTAGTCAATGAGGGGTTCAAACCTTCTTTAAAAAATATTAATGGAAATAGTTGTCCGGAGATTTCCCAAAAGATTTGAAGACTTTTCCCCTCCTCTAATAAAACAGTTGTTGAAAAACTGCAGACCTTGCAGTGTTCAGAATCAAGAAAGTACTCAGCAGATGCTGTTTCTGTCCCAAAGTGAGAAGTTCATGGCTTTTTTTGGCAGCCCTCTCCCTGTGTTGGTGGAGTTCACACAGCCTTTCTGAAAGGATGCTCCGAGGTGGAGTGGGCGTCAGAGGAAGCATGTGTCATGGGGGATGACGCACTCCAGCCATATGAGAGAACTGATCTTGCCCTGCTGCTCAACACCTCCCGCCAGCCAACACTCGCAGCACTGCTGTGCTGGTTCTCTGAAGAAATGCTTGTTTGTTCTGCAGGAAGAAATGAACTACTCTCATTGTCAGTCAGAATTAATGCAGAACTTCTGGGGAAAGAAAAGAATACACCAACCTAATGGTGCACCCTGAGCACCCATTTCATACCTCCCCTGAGTGCAGAAGGCTCTGCTGGACCTCAGCAGGATTGTGATTTGAGTGCAAAGCTTTAGGCAGGTATCGGGTGCATAGATAAGAAATGGTTAGTAAGGGAGGTATTCATGGGAAGAAGACTGACAGTCTTGGTGGGCGTGCAGAAGTGGCACAGATAAGGTCCCCATCCCCTGCATAACAGTCAGTCCAGCTAGCTCAGTTTTGCTGCACTCAGGAGATTTTTATCTGATTCTTACAGTGGTGATACCAATCCAAATGATTACAGTGTACCATCAGATATTTAGCATCTTTTCATGTTTCCTCTAGATGTGAGTGAGCACTTCTACAGGACATTGTACTGTGTCATATGAGCTCAAAGATTTTGCATAGTGTGGGATAGACACACACAGCAATAAACTGGTGAACAACCCCAGTCTTCCGTGGCCTAAATAAGTGCCCGTTTGTCGCATCACAACATAGCCACCTTTGGCCGTTTTGGCAGCTCTTTCTATTCTGATGATTATCTTAAACTCTTTTTAAGTATATTTTGAGGTGGGAGTGTGGAACCACTAAAAAACGTATTCAGTATTGTGCTGCAATGGGTGCCTTATTATCCACTGCTGGGGGACCTTCAAATCTAAGGGCATGGGTTTCTTCCTCTATGCTGATCTGAAAAACCTCACAGTCCAGAAGAGGCTCTAACAGGAATATTTAATCTTGTGTATCAACACAGAGAAACACACAGCTTTTGTTTCTATCAATGTACATCAAAACAAGTCCAGTGAAACTGGATAGTATGAACGTGATCCAGGACTTTCCCCTTTCCATTTCCTTTTCAATCATATCTATATGGCACTTCTGGGAAGCTCTCTGCCTGCTGGCCAAAATGAAGCTCCTAGCACTTGCTCATATGGACATCTGGGTTTTTTTCAGCTTTTTCTTTTTTTTCTGAGCTATTATTCTTCTTGCATTTCTAGATAATCAGTGTGAAGGAACAGAAAAGATACACTGTAGTGTTTGCTCTACTTTAAATGATCTAGTGCTGCTTTGGAGGCTTATCTTGCTCTCATTTAGCCAAACAGAGGGTGCGAGTACTGCACAGAAGAAATCAAAGCCTTGCATTACAACCCTGAAGCCAATGCTTGGACATACAATGCAGCTCCTGCCAGCTCACATATACACAAGAACAACCACATGCAGGTCATAAATTCCTGTGACAGTATTTCTGACCTATATCTTGAAAAACTCTATGTGCAAAGGCTGCTTCTGAAAATTTTACATAAAGAACAGCAGCAGAACATGGAATGATCTTGTATTAGGAGAACAAAAAATCAAAGTGGCAACAGTCATAGCATTTCTCAGAATTGTGATATTCTTGCTGACAGTACTTCTACAATGGCAGCATCTCCACCTGAGTGTATTAAAAGCTTAGAAGCTTTTATTTCATATTTTAAAATCAGATTTCCTGCTTCATCTAAATTTTTGTGGGTTTTTTTTTAGTATTCATGAATTGTCTTTCAAAAGGGGAATATATTACGTAAAACCTAAACTCTTTTAAAGAATTTGAAGAGCTTAGAAGTTAGAGCAATGTCTACTGAAGGAAGAAAATGAAATGAGCAACTCAAGCGATCTGGCCTTTTTCCTCCAAAGCTGCACCAGCCACGGAGACAGTGCAGATATACACTGTAATTCTCAGTTTAACTAGAGACGATGAGTTCAGAACTGTATCATTTAGCAAGAGGAAAATGGCCAGCCATATAGTGCAATCTGGTATACATTGTCTCTAAAGCTGCTTACAAATCATACTTTTCCAAATAGTTATGTGCTGTCTGCTAGTGGCTCATGTGGTCTGGATTTAAAAATTGTCTGCATCTGCATTTTATCAGTTCTTTTTGATCTTCTAACATGCAGGGACAAAAAAAAAAAAAAAAAAATTGCTGACCTTTTCAGACTACTATGGGAGAAACACTGTATGTGTATATATACTGTGATGTAGTTTTGATTTATTAATATTGTTCTCTAGGTGCAGTTTCTGTTAGAGATAAAAACAATAAGAAAAAATGTTCTGTCAGTTTAACATGTAAAGCTTAGTTGCAATACAAAACAGTATCAAAAAAAGTCAAAATTGAACCAGTCCTCCATGGTTGATATACTTCTCATTGATTCAAAAACCATAGAGATTCACCATACCATTAGAAAGATTCACTTTTTCTACATTACTTTCTACTTTCCTTCATAGCAGAGGAAGAGTTTGAATTCACTGAAATGGTTCTCCTGGCCTTGCTTTGTGAAGCAAGCACCATAGACAGTTAAAACATCATGATTTGCCTGTAATGTTTTCAGCCTAAAGCGGACTCACAACCTTGTAACCTGGCAGGGGCAGGTGAAGGGTGGTAAGGGAAGTGGGACTATCACTACCAAGAACACGATGCTCCACGTCCTACCATGTGTGCAGGGAGGGAGAGGAAATGACAGCCAATGTGCAGCCTCCCATCAAGGTCTCATTCTCATTGCTGTTGCTACATTTGTTCCCACAAATCACTATTTTCCTAAGCTTCTGACAACCAGCTATGAAAAAAAAAAAAACCCACAGTAAGTGGCATATGTCTATACAGTCGTGAAAAGAAATGTGGATTTATGCTGTTTCAGTCACTTGAGTAGGAAAAAGTAATGGCAACAGCATAACCAGCCTGTGAAACAAGCCTATCACAGGACCCACAGTGCTCTGTTGAAGGTCATAGCCTAAGCAAATGTCATGTAGAACATGGCAGTCACTTCCTTCCATAAGCCTGATTTTCATCTTATTTTGCTTGGGTTTTTTGCAGCCAGTTTCTTAGCTGTGGTAATAAACTGATGGATGACTTATGACTGTGAAAATGCTGTGTCAGAAATAAGTACTTCTTACTTACTTTGGGGCAAAGTCAGAGAATCTCCCATAACATCCTTGTGGAGAAACTCAGGAAGTGTGGGATAGAAGAACAGATAGTAAAATGGATTAGTACCTGGTTGGACAATAGAGTCCAAAGAATGGTTGTCAATGGTGCCAAGTCCAGCTGGAGAGCTGTAACTAGTGGAGTCCCCCAAGGATCAGTGCTGGGTCCGGTCCTGTTCAAGATCTTTATCAATGACATTGATGATGGGACAGATGTCTTCTCAGCAAGTTTGCTGATGACACAAAACTGTGAGGATTGGCAGATATGCCTGAAGGCTGTGCGGCCATCGAGCGAGACTTGGACAGACTGGAGAGATGGACTGAGCTG
>JAAGNO010023359.1:133310-159288 GCA_033439905.1 Ceryle rudis | reverse complement strand
AGGACTGTGTTATCTATGCAAGAATATTTTTTGGGAAAGGCTTATAGGAGGCCATTGTTTTACAAAGTAATATTCACTGAACTGCTAGCAAATGGACTGATAAGGCTCTGAGATAGTTTATATATTTACAAGGAGCAAGAACCATCAACTAGCAGGACCCTGTGTGGTCAGAGAACTATTGAGTTACTGCAGTCTTTGGGAAAGCTGCACTCAGCTGTTGTTTCTCAGGATAGTTTGAAGAAGTTCACACCAGCAGAATGAGATTCAGGAACAATCTCAGTACAACCAGGTCAAAGAGATGACCAATAGACTATATTCTACCTCCAGCTTAGGTCTGTCCTGTTTATGTTCTAAATAGCATTCCTCTCATCTCTTTCTACCTTTTCTTTGTCCTTCCACAGTTACAGGAGGGCTCTGAAGGCCCTTTGTCTTCCTGACATCCTCTTTCCGTTTCAGACTGTAGACTGTCCTGCAGAGAATGGAGAGAAGGAGCTGGAAGGAGAGTTACAGCATATGATACGTACTTAAAAACCTGCTTTTGTATAGATGCTGCCAAGTGGGCTGTGACATAACGTGTAACAGCCAGGGCTCTGCTGTGTCACTCCCAGCCACTGTCTGCGATTTCTTCTCCTCTGGGGTGAGTACGTGTTGGCAACAGCCACTCCACATCTGTCCCTCAGTGCTGCAGGGTGACAGTTGTCTTTTTTCTAATGAACACTACCAAAGCACAGGGGGATTGAAATTAGCCTCATGCTTGGCTGAATCCAGGCAACAGTTTCAGATTAAAAAAACGAAGTAAGCTTCAAAAGTGCTTCAACATTTCAGTTTGCAATTTTAAAATCAACATGCTTTAATTTTTTCCTTTCAAAGGAACCTTCCTTGTCTAAAAGTTAATTGAATCAATAAGATAATTTGAGACAAAACAAATGGTTCTGTGTTGATAATCAGTTTTTTGTTTTTTTTTTTTTTTCTCTTGTTTTACTGTTCGATTAAAGAAGTTCAGCTCAGTCCAATCAATTCTCTTATTCCTTCCTGAAGCTTCCTAAGCCAACTACCAAAATGTCAGTTTCTTTTCAGCTCCTCTCCATCCATACTCTCAGTCAATAGCCTCCTCCTGATCTCACCACATACTGTTTATCAAGGCTGAATGACTGGACCACTTTGTTCCTCCATTGATGAATGCATCCCTTCACCACCAACCTCTTCAGTTTCCTCCATTGGTTGTTTCTAAGTCTTTTTAGCATCCCTGCTCTAATTTGGTTATCAAGCATGTGTAACTGCTCACGCTAGGTAAGACTGTGTCTTCAGGATTAGTTATTCACAGAAAGTCCTTTTACTCATGAGTATGATAATGGCCAGGTCCTTAACTGCTGTAAACTGGAGCAGCTCCAGTACCTTCACCTGTGTCTGAGGTGTTTCACACTTCTCTGAAGAGATGGTTCATCCAGAATGACCACAAGATACTTTACAGGGGGAGACCTAAGGGTCATTTTGCCTGTGGCTGATGTGTAGCCAGATTTGTTCTGTTATGTCTATCACTTTTATTAGACTTGCTTTCCTTACAGGCAAACCTCTCGCAAACCTCCTATTTGATTAATCTGCTCTTCATCACCCTGTGTATTTCAATCCACATATTTACACGATTTGGGCTATGTGAGAAATAAGATCCATATCACCCCACATCTGTACTCCCACTCTGGAAAATATTTTACTGCTGGGCTGTCAGGAATCATTACAAACCTGAGGAGCCAATGCTCTCATATGAATGCCTTCAGCTCGCCTCCAGGACCACAGATGATGTATGAGCTGTGTTATGCTCTCTGCTTTCTTTGGTGCTCAGAAATGCAACTCCTCTCTAGAAAGGAGGATACTTATTGCTGCAGAAGTCTAAACACATCTTCACTCAAGGAGCAGAGACAGATAAAGCTTTGCGTCATCGTGAGGTGCTCCATGGGCTATTCAAACCCAAAGCACTCCAACACAGATATAACCATGGAAATGGTACTCCCAGTTAGGGAGGGAATAGACACTGATGAGATACTCTAACAGTAAGTCATGACTGTCCTGGCTTGATGAATTGCTCTCTCAGTGTGGTCCTGTGGGCTGGAGAGGACCATGTTCATCCTCCTTGCCAGCAGCTGCACTCAGCCTGCTGAGTTTATACGGCAAGTTGTGAAGGTGATGCTCGCTGGTGCCAACAAGTGTCTGACCCTTGCTTACTCCACAGCTACTGGTACACATCAGGATGCCTCCCAGGCCCCTTCTGCAGGCCTTCACTTTACAAGGATGACTCACCTCACAAAAGTATTAGGAAGATAAATGACATAATACTAAAGTCCATATGAGTACTTTAAACAGATTCAACTTCTCTCAAGACCCAGTTAAGCAAGTCACGAAAATTCTGTGGCTGTCTTCTAAATGCACAAAACCAGTTTTTAGATTTTTGCTTTTGTTTTTCCTGTTCATTTTTATGAGTAAATATCACCTCAACAATTATTCCTTCTGATAACAGTGTTTAAAAAGAAGGAGATGGAAAAGAGTAGCTAGCAGTGAGAGAAGACAGGAGGTTTCCCTGCTTGGTTAATCCTCAGTGCCCTTTTCTTCACCAGTAAGAAATTGTGGAGAGGAAGTTTCAAAACTAATAGTACTTTTATTAGAATTCAGATAATTATTTGTTGGGGGGAAGGGGAAAAATCCACAAAGGTAAAAAAAAATCAGTAAAAGTGCTTTATCAGAAAATAAGCAGTAGCCACAGGACCTCTCTGGGCATCTCTGCTATTTGTAGCCCAGGGCTGCAGTGGCTGCAGGCTCTCCCCAGCCTTGGTGGCCTTGTCAGCTCCCTGGCAGGCACTGCAGTGGGACACGTCTGTCTGGGTGGCTGCACGTGTCCCCTCTGCAGCAAGGGTGTCCAAGCGAGAGCTCTTTTCCCCGAGCCTCGCTTGGGTCCCTGTAGTCAGCAGCACACCTCCACCCAGACCCACACCACCTCCTTCTCAACACACACCACTCCAAGGGGTGAAAGAAAATAAAAAAGGGCTTAGGAGTGACCTGAGAGGGGTTTGTATACAGTGACCCTCAGTTTCCTATCAGTACACGAAATCCAAGCCCTCTTTTCTCTGTGTTTACTGCCCATTTAAAAGGGTTTCCCTGGTTTATGTCAGCTCACGGATGACACAATGTCACATTCAGAATTAACGAGGCCAGGGAGGCTGGGAGAATGTCATTAGACTAAATGCAAATGCAGTGCTCAGAACTGGCCCAGACCTTTGCCCTGACGCTGAATTAATTCAAGGTTAAATCTTGGATGCAAATAGCCCAGGGCATGACCCAGTTCTGGTTCAGACTAAATTCAGATCTTGAGCTTGAGAAAACTTTGTTAGTTTTTTACTTTTAATTTTCATGCACTACTTAGTTTCTGTCTGCATGCCAGATATGAAAGAAGAAATGCAGAAATGCTGCAAAGGAGGTCATTCTTTAGCTCCCACCAGTCAGACCAGAAGGGGAAGTGGCTAAAAAGTCTAGATGTGTTTGAAAGATTTCCAGCATTCATTTTGCAGACTCCCCAAATCTGGTTCAATTCCCGGAGATCATCCAATCTGCTAGGTCTTACCATGCAAATTGATCTCAGCAAGGTCTACTCCATCACAGGAAAAGACATCCTATTTTTTCTGTCTTTTCTTGTCTTCTAGGGCTGAAACAAAAAGAAGTGGAAATAAATATTCTCAGAAAACCTGTGCACATGGGTTTTATGTGGCTTATTGCCTCTGAAATGAACTCAGAGTGGCCACAGCATCCAATCAGTTCACAGCTTCTCTTATTGGGTAGGTGAGCAGAAGGCAGATTTTCCAATTTATACATCATTCACCTTTTTTTTTTTCCATTCTGAAATGGAACAAAAGCCAAAATGAACAAGCAGAAGAAAAGGAAGACTGAAAAACAAAGATGAGAGGGAAAGACAATCTAATGCAGTTTTTCTAGACATGAAATTTTCTGATGATGAAAAAAAGCGTCACTTGCAAAAGTACCAGTTTTCAAAAAGAAAAATAATTGCCATACATCTCTTGTGACTTTTTTTTTTTTTTTTTTTTTGCTATAGGATTATGAGGGTTAAGCTTACTTTTTCCTTCTGGTTGCTGATTTTGTTCGATGTCTTTCTTTTCCTCTTGTTAGGCAACCTGAATACTTTCTATGTTGAAACGATTCGCTTTGCCTTACCAACATAATTTCTTTCCTTTCCCACACAGAGATTTCCATTGCTGGCCCAGAGATAAGCATATGTTCCCAGAGCATTCACAATTCTTACTGACCTCAGCATCTTCACTGAAACTAAACGGCAAAATTTGGAGTTAAAATGAGGTTCGGATTTCAGCTATGCTGTTTGGAAGCTGGGCTGACTTTTAAAAGTGTACAAAATGAAGTCTGGGGCACAAGGTTCTCAGCTGCCAGATACCAAGCTGTAATAGCTTTGCCTAGCACTGCCCTATATAAAGAAATCCTGTATCCAGAGACCTGTTAAGTGAATAACTTGCTGCACAAGGAAGCAAGTTCAGGTTCTCTCTGAAAGCTCTGCATAAAGCTTGCATCTGTACATATCTTTCTTTTTCTTGTGTCTGCTTTTATTCCTAATGGCTTTTTGCCAGGGCAAGGTTTACTAGTGAAATTCACATGGGAGTAGTTTTGAAAGCCTAAAAATCAATCATGACTTCAAGCTTTTTTCCCCTGTTTCTGTAGGAATAACACCCCTCCATCACCCTCCCTTCTCTCCAGTTCGCATTGCTCTCATAAGTTATTTATCAATAAAAATTCCACAGCCAACACATAATTTGATTCCTAGAAAAGCTTACAAAACTGAGCTGCACTAAGTTTCAAGAGGCAGACAATTAACTGGACAGAGGAGTTAGCACTTCCAGTTTTGCATCTGTTTTTACTGCCTGCTTCCTTCAGAGCAATCATTTTTCTCATTTTATTCTGGTTGTGGAAGGAGCAGGTGAAAACAAGCCACAGTTTCTTTATCAGCAAGCTCTGGTGGTTGGAGTGACAGTAAAATTATATGCTGGCAACTGCTAGTGGGAATGGCTTTCAAACTGGTGCTTGATGGGAAAGAGTTTGGGGTAAGATAAGCACATGCAACAAGCTGCAGACTAATTTCAATACTTCTCCATTTAAGGATACATCTCCTTGGGATAATGCAATGTCACAGGTGAAATGGGCCACGGAAGCTGGGAGGCACAAATGGTTTGGGTTTTAACCCTAGAGGAAATATTGTTTTCTACAAGAGTGGTTTCCTTCAGATAAACAGTGTGAAGCACAACCACAGAGCACTTCATCCTCGATCTGCCACCACAGACATTCCCACAGCACAGGAGAGACATCCAAACTGCTCAAGCCAGCTAACCAGGGAAAGCAGCTCAAACAACAGCAAATACCAATTCTTTCCAGGTTGTTTTCTACTCTCTTCCTTCACTCCATCTTTTCAAGCCTTTGTATTAGAGGGGCAGAGAAGGCTATACTCTTCCCTGAGTCAGGTATGTGATGGAGATGGAGATGAAGATGATGGAGATAGAGAAGGAGATGGATGGCACCTGGAGTCGACAGCTCTCTCCTTCCTCACCTCTCCCCCTTCATGGTCTCTTCCCACACCATTTTCCTGCCTCTAATGGAGCTGTGCATAGCCAAAAGGCAGAGGTTCCCAAGCAAGAGGATTTGTACCGCTAAGGTACACAGGCAATCCAGACTGGTGCATGGCTAGTGAAAGGCAGGGTATTACTGGTGTTACAGGCAGGGCTTGTCATCAGCATAACATCTGGCAGTGTAACCAGACATTAATGTCACCACCCCTCAATGCCCTGAAAAGAAGACTGTGGTCCTGCTCTGCTAAGCTGTGCAATGAGCTTCCAGGCTTCATTACATGCTTGCAAGAGAGTGGAAGCAAAGGTGGGAGTTACTTGGTGCCACTGGGTAAATCCCTTTCCACGGCCATCAGCCACTCCCCTCTCCATCACCTGTTCCAATAGTTCTTTCTCCATCTGTGAATGAAGGTGACAGAGGTCTTTCCTTTACCAAGGGCCCTTCCCACATCCTCCTGGCACTCACTCCCCTCTGCTTGTCAGCTTCCATGATCCCAGATTCTTTTCTTTTTCATGTTTTACATGGCAAGCCCATTCATCAAGCCCTGACAAAGCCTGGGTCTGAGTTTGATTACCTAGCTGGCACCAGAAAGAGGTGGACTGCCTTGGGGCTGCAGAGACATGAAGGCATTTCTGATGAAGCAGGAGGAGTTTTCAAATTAGATTCAGGTCTAAACCAACTTTTAAGCTCCAAACAGCTCTGAAATGAAGCTCAGGACTGAATCTGGGCTTGAAGTTTAGTTCAGTTCCTATTGTGAAAAGGAGACAGAGCTAAGCACCATGAACCCTTTGGAACTGTGATGTCTTTAACCCTCTAAATGAAACAGTTTCATATAAAGAAGTGTATTTCTTAGCTTTCTGTTTGAGGGCTAAGAGTTGCACCACAGCAGAGCTTGAGGTGAAGGGTGTTCTTAGAGCCACTGTATCGGCCTGAGCCACCCATCTCCATGTTCTACTGCTAGTGGCGGCCAAGAAGAAGACTGATTCTCTTGTGGGAAATGTAATTGCTTTACAGTTTGTTTCCTGTTTGAACAAAACCAGAAGACCAAATAACTAAACTTTTTTAAAGACAAAGAATTTAAGGAGAATTGAATTAGGGATATGGAAATGGCATTCTTTGAGAAGAATGAAGATTAAAAAAAAGAACAGTAAACTTGATGAGAACAGCTTTTTCCATCTCAAGTTAATGTTTTGAAATAAAATAACTTTATTTTGATCCAAAGCTCAAGTGGAGGCAAGTTTTCTTTATGCTTCATTTCATGTCCCTGGAATATTGAAAAACATCTGTCACTATGGCCAGGTTCCTCTTGATTCCCTGCAAATGCTGCTTTCACTTGAAACCACATTTTCTGATAGGAAAATCTTTTCAGGCAAAAAAACCCAGTCTTTGTGAGAATGGACAAGGAGCTGTCTGGGAACAAGATATTACTCAATGCAACATCTTCATTCATGGAGAACTTCTCCAGCCACTTGGTTCTCCTTCAGTACACACAGGCTTGTAAATAAAACATAAAGGCCTCCTGCTCCCTGCAGCCCCAGCAGATGGAAATAATCTGTGCTGGTTGTGTATCATTTTACACCCTGGGGAAATCAAGCAGGTGGTGACACAGTTACCTTTAACCGGGACTTTAAAGTAGTTGCAGTCCCCACAGTGCCCAAGGGCTGCATTCCCCTCCAGTTGGCAGAGCTGAAGAAAGTGGGTGATACATTTTCTGCAATCCCCTTCTCTCATCTGGCACGTTGACTCTATCTATACCCCACTAGCTGTGGCTGCTTGTGCAGGGACCTCTGGCTCCCTGCTTCACCTTAAAGGAGTCAGTTGCCCGCGGCAGGGAAACCCCTGCCCTTGGCATGTACTTCACCTGCCTTCAGCCTTCAGAAGGGTTTCCCTGTCCACAACAAAAGCTGCAGCCAAAGCTGAATGCGAATGCTGCTTCCAGTCTCTAACCTAATCTTTTTTTGCCTGATTGCAACATGCCAAGTCCCAGTCTAGAAGAGCAATTTTTCCTTACTGCAAAATTGTCCTTGGATTTAAGATTATTCCTTCTTCCCCTGCAAATGATTTCATTTTACTTATTACTGTATTTCTGGCAAGTGACCCCAGAAGGCAAGGGTTAAGTTATGCAGTGATTTGCAGGTGAGACCACTCAGCTTTGGCAGGTTCTGTGCTCCCCAACCCTGCTCCCTGTGTTTAATGAGGCTCAGGTCAGGGATAACTTGTGCAGAGATGGTGTAGGGATGAGGTGATTTGGGACCTGCTCATTCTTTTGTTGGATGATTAGAAAAGATTTCAGAGCTCCCCCATCTCTGCCCTGCCTGTTGTCTTTGAAATATTCCATGGGATCTGGAGGGAAAAGTCGATTACGTTTCATAAAAATACAAATTCCTTTGTAAAAAAAATGTACACTTTTCTTCCTCTCTTCCATTTTTCAAGAATATTAATGGAAAGGGAAGGAAAAATGAGTGGGCTTTTTTAAAAACTGTTTTAAATAAAATGTTTCAGCTTTTGTGTTTCAGTTTTCTTTTAAAAAAAGCAACAGACCTAGAGCAGTAAAGTAAAAAAAAAAAAAAAAAGAAAGAAAGAGAGTGGAGGAAGGTTTCAGGAGAGAAAGAAACTCACATTCATCTTTGTCTGAAATAAAAATCTAGTTTAAACAGCAAACATCATGCAACCATCCCCTCTGCCCATCATTCCCTTCCCAAGCACAGAAACAAACAAAATCTTTATTAGCACAGGATTTGTCTGCAGACAACTCTGTTGCTTTAAGAGAACATGTTAGTTGATGCATCTCACACCATTTCTGTACATTGTTTTCCTTGCAGAAATGCACCTTCGAGCTGGATCATTTATTTCAGTAGACAGATGGGGTTACACTGTGCCAAAGCAAAACATCTTATTTTTGATATAATCTTATTCACATCAAAAACTGCATATCTCATACATAGGTGGAAAAAACACATTCCTGATCAAAGCCATTGTGGGGATACAGACCTGGCCTTAAAGCAAGTTACGCTTGCTAGCATAAAAGTGTGTCCCTCATGGAGTCTCTGAGGTCTTCTCCAAACCCTTCAGGCCATTTCTGAATGGAGCAAGGCTACCACAAGGGAAAGCACACTTCTATTTTGTAATTTTATCTGTGACAGGGATTTTGCTACACTGGCATAACACTCCTATTTCTCATAGTTACAGGAGAAAAGCTTTAGTTTAAAGTATATTACTTATGGTGAAAGGAAAGCTATCAGACAGATAGTACCAATGCAGTGCCAAGAAAGGGTTGCTTGATTTGCACAGCCTGTTGGATTGCTCCTTTCAGCACTGTTGATAGAATTAAGAATAATCCTGTCACTAGCATAAAGCTATTGCATGTATCAGTGAGGACCCTATCCCAGAAGGAAGCTCTGGAATCAGAAGTGTGATTAGAGGCAGGAAGAGAGACTGCAGCCTAGGAAAACATGTTGGAAAAGAAGATACCGAAAATAGTGGGACTGACTTTATAGCAGAGATAAAAAACTAGGGATGTTATGGAAGCAGACAGGACTATCAGGTCTGTATAGAAGCCAGATCATCTCAGAGCTTCTGTTGCTGTGTCTCCTAACACAGGAATATCCTGGATGCTCACAGATACTTTGTGAAGTTGAGTCATAATATTTGAACGTAACTAGAGGAACAGCTTTTCCACACACTGCAAATAAATACAAGGTTTTTGATGCCTGGAGATTAGAGATGTTCAGAGTAAAATAGGATGTTCCTCAAAGCCATGGGAGTGTTCACAATGATATTAATACAGCTTCAAAAATAAGAGTTTGGGGAAAGTTATAAAATATATTGGCAAACAGCTGCTAATAAAGTAAATTGGTAAGCACCTTCCCCAGTGGGCAATTTCTCTCTTTCTTAGGAGCACCTGGTTCTGAACATAACTGGAGTTGGAATATTGGCCCAGATGTCTCAAACAATTTGGCAAGCCTCCGGTTCTTCCCTTCTGAATTTACTCCTATAAGTCAGCTAAGGTTCAAAATGCTCGGTTTTCTGTCTTCCCTCCTCTGTATTTTCTCAATATCTGTTGCTGCTTTCCTTATTCACACAAACAAGGCTAGTGTTAGCACGCTGGGGTCCTCTAACCAGCATCCATGCTCCTATGAACTGTGGGGTCTGAGGTTTGTAGAAAGAGGAATAATATTTTTATATGGATCTTTGGTTTTAGCCAAGACTGGGTTCCTCTTGCAGCATTTCCAGACCAATCATAAACCTCTGGAGAAAGCTGGGGCTTGAAACATTTGCAGCTTCATACTGCTCACTGTAGAAGTTGAAATAACTTGGATAAACATTGGTTAATCAGTACAATTCCTCATGCTTATCTGCAATAAACCCAGACTGCCTACTCCTTACTATTCCCCCAGCACTATTTTTCGCCAGACATAATCACAAACATTCCTGTTTCCTGATAGCACAAAGAGAAGCAAAGTTGATTCAGAAAAGTTTTCTTGTGTGTGTGAGCACAGGCAGCTGGGGCTGCTGCTCATGCCCCAGGAGCTGATGCTTGAAGGGGTTTGGCAGAGCCAGCTTGACTTCCAGCCCAGCTGGGGAGATAGGGAGCTGAGGAAGTGTGACTTCTGAAGAGCATAGATAGCCTGGGATAATCATTTCTTGTAAGCCACTGAAGTAGATCTCTTGAATTTCACTTCATGATAGCACTGTGAAGTGTGTGTGTGAGATGGTGACACTTTATGAGAGAAACGAATAAAAAACTGGAGTAGTTAGATGCTTCTGAATGGACACTGGACTGTCATGGATTTTTGGTAAGCCTGGTAAATTCAGCAAATTTTAAATTTCAAGAGGGAACAGAAAGTTTCCAATTAAAAAATACATGGGAAATTTTGAAAATGTGGCAACATGCCTTTTTCACTTTCCCCAAAGAATTATCTTTTATTTGGAATATTTTTGTTTTTACTTTCATGGGGCATTTTTGGTTTGAATTGAACATGAGGTTTACGATATATTAATGCCATTCATTTTATTTTTTCACGTGTTTAGGGAAAGTACATATTTTAACCTTCCTCTATTTCTGGTCTTGATTACAAAGAGAAAAGTCTGAGATGAAGACATAATGTGGGCTAAGGTAACAGTCACCACTCAAGACAGAATCACAGAATTGTCACGGTTGGTTAAGACCCCCTAAGATCACCGCATCCAACCATCAACAAAAAAACCCAAAACAAAATCAAACCAAAACCAACCAACCAGCAAAAAAACCCAACACCACCACCAACAAAAAAACACCTCACCATCTCACTAGAGCCTTAGGCACTGAAGTGCCTTAGCTACATGTTTGTTGAATAAGAATAAGACATAGCATAACTTTTCCGGACTGCTCTTTAGAAATCACCTCAGGCTAACATAGAGCATTATAGCCAGCTCCTATCTCAGCCCATACTTCCCAAGGGAATACGGTAACCAGGAGGGCAAGAAACTTCTGAAGAAGATAAATCTTCCCATCCCTTGCCAATGGTAAGAAACAGAGTATTTGCCTAGCAGATTATTTCAGAATAAAAATCTGAAATCTGAAATTTCGTGTGGCTTTGTTCATGCCTGGCAGCAAGGGAGGCAGGAGTGTACTTGATCAATGCAGGATCTATCTTCTCCAAACACATGTTTTTTGGAGAGGATAAGGAAAGGAGGAGGGCTAATGGGATTAACTCTGATACACAGCTTGCTACTAAAACTCTCACAGCAGATGTGCTGCTGTGCTAGGAGAACTAGTGGCATTTCAACTCTCCCACTCCCTGATCTCTGCTGGACTTTTCCCGCAGCATCCTTAGAACCAGACCTCTGTGGGCATGGGCACTCAACCCACTACAGTGCCTGGGACTGCAGATCCAGCCATATGACCTCCCTTCTTTGCCTCCTGCTTGCTCCACTGCCTCTGCCTTGAACTGCCTTGTCGTGCTGTCAGCCCACCCGTATTCCCCACCCTCCTCACCCAGGGACTGGGTTTGGG
The DNA here is from genome assembly GCA_033439905.1 of Ceryle rudis. Classification (NCBI taxonomy): domain Eukaryota; kingdom Metazoa; phylum Chordata; class Aves; order Coraciiformes; family Cerylidae; genus Ceryle; species Ceryle rudis. The sequence continues at coordinate 147,665 of JAAGNO010023359.1, read as the reverse complement.
GAGCTCTGGGCTCTTCCAGGAACAAGTTAGAGCCCCTGGATTTGCAAACCATAAGATGGACAAGATGAGTGCTGCTCAGGCTGGCTTCTTTGCACTAGGCATCTGCTGAGGTTTGTACAGAAGTGCTGCCTCTTTCACATCAGATTGTTACCCTTGGACACTGAGAACACTGGAATATAAATCCTGGACTGCAGGAGACAAGATTACATCTTCACACACATGAATTTACATTCATGTCTATAGTTCCCCTAGCTTTTTTGCGGACATTTCTATTTATTTATATTCTCAAGTAACCAGTGACATTAATAGCTCAGCAGCAGCTGCTGCCAAAAAGTAATCCGGTTTATAGGCCTAATGAAGAACGGCCTTTTACATTAGTTGAGATAACTAAATCTTAATTCCCCAAGCAGACAAAATTATTTTATTCATTAAGGTAACTCAGCAAAGAAATGCTTTCCCTCCAAAGTGTTCAAGAAGTGATAGTAAAAGGGAATGCAATCACCACAATGGATTTATTTATCCATTTTCCCTCCATCACTTGTCATACACTTTTAAAACCAAGCTGACTCCCAAAGGGACCAATTCACAAGACATTTATAGTAGAAGTTATGTCCAACCAAACCAGATGGAATGCAGATAGTGCAGGATATGACAGAGGAGCAGATGTTTTCTAATCATTCCTGCATCATTCCTGGTCACTAGCCAATTGCATTGGGATTACTCTGTCCCCACACACAAACAGCATGGCTTTGCACTCTGCATAGACACATGCTAGTCCAGATGCCTGCTTGAGAGAAAAATTGTTGACATTCAGAACTGGTATTTTTACGATGTCTTGTTGTTGCACCTCATTTAAGTTTTGTGCTGATGGTAAACAAAGGGAATGAGTATCAGAACTTAAATCACATTTTTCACAGCCATCTCCATCATCAGGATGGCTGCTCTGGTGTCCTCTCCATCTCCAGCAGAGGTCCAGAAGCCCTGCAAGTCTGTGCGGGGCTCCTTGCTGGCTCCCAGCTGTTATCCCTCAACCCTGGCCTGGGACAGTATCATTCATTTTTGCACACTCAGTGTCATCTCTAAGTCACCCTTTGAATTATATTAATTATATTAAATGGGATTTTTGTTTGTTTGTTTGTTTCTTCCCCCTAAGGGCTGAATACCCCTTCTATCTAAATTCTGAGAAGAAATCACTTTTGTCTTCATGTAGACAGTGGATAAGATCCAAATGGTTCCAGGAAGAGAAAGATTTCTTTCAGACAGATCTGCTGTGAAATCTCCCCATTTGTTTGTATACATACAGACATACGTAGAGACAAACACAGATGCCATATACATCATCAATATACAGTCACCCGTAATGCACTGGCAAGATATGTAGATACAGCTCCATGACACTTTTGCTCATGTTGTCCTGGAATTGAACCAGAATGACATTTCCTCGGTTAAGGCAGAGATGCTTTCATTCAAGAGGTCATATGGATTAGAAAAATCTTTTTCTCTGCTTGGGAATCTGGAATTTTCTCAGGAGATCCCATTCACGTGTTCATGACTTGCATTTCACTGTGTGATTGTTAGTTACTGTGTATTTACATTCCAGTGGTACCTGAAGTGGAGAAATAGATTTGGGTTTTCTTACAAGGTCCTGGGTAGGTTTATTCCTTCCAGGTTTTAAGATCGTGTGTGGTGCCTGCCCTGTGATCAGTGCCTCATCTAGAAGGAAGGAGAAAGGAGATTGTGGCCCTGTGAATGCTTTCATATTGAGAGATAATTAGAGTGCAATTTTCTTCTTTGGCTTTCCTGCCTTTGTCAGCAAGGGAAGGGCCTAAGCACCAAATGTACCTTGTAGAAAACTCTTTGCTACCTGCAGGTAGAAAGGATTACAGGGTAGACAGAGGTGATGGAGAGTCCATCATCCAGTTTGAGAACAGAGATATTGGGCTGCTTGGGAAAGGCAGGAAGGCAAATCCTAATGCTCAGGAGTCCAGTAATATTTACACTGATAACAGTGACATACAGATGAAGGGCTAAAACCAGCTGGACTTTGTGAGATCTCATGTTAGGGCTTCATAGGTCTAACAGTTTCCATCCCTTGGCTGGATTCATTTGGGATTTGGCTCTCAGTCAGCCATAGTCAACACATGATCCTTTCCACTGCCCTTCCAGGAAGGAATGTGGCTTGCAAGCTCTATTATCTTGTCCAGTCTTTGTTGGGAAGTGCTTCCAAGGAGTGAATGGGAGTTCAGTTGCTCTCCATCCCTGGAGGGGGTGGGAAGTCTTGAGATGCCTCTTGGCAGAGACTGAGTATGCCTGGAGGTAGATAGAAAATACAGTTTTGTTACTTGTGCCAGGCTTCTGCTGGCGTCTAGGGAACTTTGCTCTTTAGATCCCCTCAGCCAAGTGCTGCTCGTGAGGGTGCAATTTACAGCAGACTTTGTGTGGGTGGGTCTGCTCAGAGAGGACTGATACTAACACAAGCAGAGAGCCAAAGAGCTTTGTTTTCCAAGGATGACGTGAAGATAAAACAAATTACGGCTAAGAAATATTTTGCAATGTCGAATCTGGGAGCTGTCAGGAGTATGAAATTGCAATTACAATTCTGTCCTGCTCTCAGCCACACCATAAAAAGAAAGTCACTGCGATCCTTCTGTTGATGACAGCCACGACATGCCTATTGCTCTAGGTATGGTAGCTGCAAGAAGGTCATTAGGCAGAGAAATGTCTTTACAGAGAATCATGTTATTATTTCAACCTGGAAAATGTGGCTCATCTGGAGAGTAGAGCCAATCAGGAGGCACACACTCTGCAAGGGCAATAGATTTAGCTTGAAAAATTCATATCCACACCTGACCTTTCAGTTTTCACCTCTGAGAGACTGGCCCCGGGGAATAAATAACCCAGTCATTCATGAGTCAGTTGGGCAAATACAGCCCTTTCAAGTTCTTCGTGTAAGCTTCAGGTGTTCAGAACAGATGAACATATGCCAGCATTTGAAGTAGGGGTTACAGTGGGTAGTGCAGAGAACAAATATAAAAGTCGCCTAAGTATTGCCTGTGACTTCAATTCAGCAAGACAGTAAGGCATGTTCTTAGCCTGAAATTGTAATGTGAGTAGTATTCACTTGTCTACTTAAAGCTAGTCATGTGGTTAAGTACTTTGTTGGATTGAGGCCAAAATGTATAATATGGTGTACTAGATGAGTAACCAGCAGTGTGTACTGGATGCATACACATGTGGAGTGAAGGCTTCACCCTGGACCATGAGCTGAGCTCTGCAGGCAGCCCTTGTGAAATGGACACTATCACACTGACCCCTAGAAGGGGACAGCATACTCACTGCCCAGGTTTAGCTGGGTGGTATCACCTGAACAAGAGTGTAACCATCTGTGTAACTTACACATGTTGGTAACTTCCCTAGAGTCCCTATGAGCAGGTTATGCCGAGCAGTAAAGTTGTGTTGAAGAAATACACTGATATGCTCTGGAGACAAGATTCCTGTTCCTATGCCAGAGATTGCCACCTTTCTTGTATGGGCATAAGCAAATGCTCTAAATACCAAGTGGAAATTGTTCTGTACACCTACCCAGTGTTGCTGTGCTGTTTGAAGTGCGTAGCTTAGACCGAGGTGGTTAGGTTCTCTGGCCCTTTTTGCTGCGTGGGTGTAACGTATGTGAGCATAGATGAACGAGACAACCCAAGAGATAAGAAAACAAATCTCAATACCTAAGTTTTGGGTTAGGGCCTGGAGAACAGCCAAAGAAGCAGGGCCATCTGTACATGGGGCTGCTTGGAAAGGGACTGGAGTTGTGAGCAGAGAGACTCTGCTGCTGTGTTCAGCGAAAGGAGTTTTGCTTGTTCTTTGCAAATGGGCAAACTGCAGCAAAAACGTAAGTCAAAAAAGCACTGTTTTGTTTTGTGGTTTGTTTTGTTTTGTTTTTCCTTCCTGCCAGAAATAAGACTCAACACCTTGAGCACTGCTAAGTGCTCAGGTCACGGGAGGTTACCGCGACTGGAACACTTAATGCTGGTTAGCGTGTTATCTGCAGACCGCTGAGGCAACGATGTAGTTGGAGGTCGACTGCCACACAGAGGCCGCATTCAGAGCCACAGAGCACTGCTGGGCTCCCAGTTCCAGCTCCCACTGCTCCCTCCAGCTGTGCCCCGGGCAGCTTTGCGGTGGGAAGGGGCTGGGCTGGGCAAGGATCCATCCAGCAGCAGCGAAGCCTTGCAAAGCAGTGCGTCCATCTGTGGGCGTCTATTTTGATTTATTTTTTTTCCCCCCTACCTATCCAAAGAGATGTATTCCACCGTGTGGTTACGGCAAGCAGTAGAACGAGAGGTTTCTTCATGAAGGATCTATGGTGGTTTTTTAATTGCTCTACCAAAAATGGATCAAGTGACAGAAAAACAGTCTTTTGTTAGTAAGAAAATGAGATGCATTCTGCCCATTTAAACACATATGAGATTAGACAAATGTGCATCCCATTAAAAGGGGTTGTCTTTGAGGAAAATACCTAGTGCTAGTGGAGGGAAAAAAAAGCTTAAGGGAGTAATTTCTAGTATTACACCATGTCACTCGAGTATTCTTGTCCAGCCAGTGCCAAAAGCTAGATTTCATTCATTAGTAATCATATACTGTTCAGTCTAAGTCTGTGAATTAGTTAGGATCTATCTGGCTTTTGTATCTTATGGGAAATTCAGCATGAGATGTCGAAAATATTTCTATTCTAAAATGAAACAAATAAAGACAAATTGGGAGTTGATTATGTGAAAGGATTTACAACACTCATTTTGCTTTGGATTTTTAAGACAAAACGCTTTGATATATTCTAAAAAAAGATGTTCTAGAAATTTATTCTGAAAAAGAGAAATTAATCTTCCGTTGAACTGGTATGATCTAATTAAGAATGTTTCAGTACTTTTGAAGTGTTTCATTTTGGAGTTTCTCACTTGAACAAAATGTTAAAGTCAGCTTCTGTATTTTTTTCTACGTAGAAGGAGCTACCTTCTCTTAGCTAACACTTCTCTCATTAAAGAACATGAAATGTCCTCTGAAAAGTCACTTGCTGAAAGACGGTTTATTTCACAGAGCACTGGAAAGCAGTTAGCTCTGGCAAAGTCAGTGTGAAGGTTTTCAATGGCTCAGGAATTCATAATGATTAGACACTTAAGCTAAAATGCTTCCCAAAAGAGATTTGGAGTATGGAGCTCTCAGTAATACTTATCCATAAATATTATTAAGATTTTAATACTGTGTGTGGTAAGCAATCTTAGACTTCCGTGAAATTCAGAAAGACTGCCTTATGTGTCTAAAAGTGATCTTTACTGACAAATGGAATGTCTTAAGAATGCATTTGAGAAGAGCTCTATCTTGGATTCAGCTGAGTGTACTGGGATACATCTTGCCCAACAAAATAAAGATATACTTCATCAAGAGGTTTGAAACTGATCCATTTTTATTTTGTTTGCACGTGTACATTTCTTTGGGTGGAAAAGCAATATATATATTAAAGGTGAAAGAACAGAAAAATCTAAGTTTCCAGAGCAAATCTTTCAGCTAGATTTGTTTTGATGAATGATACCCAAAAGCAGTCTCTCTATATATATCTGAAGCCATATATATATTTTTATATATCTATATATCTGGCTTTAATTTATAAAGTAGTTTTTGTTAGGAAACTTTCTGATTTAACCCTGATCTTAGGCAGAAGTCTCTTATCTACACAGCACATAGTAAAGGACTAATCTGATTAAAAGTTTCAGATACAGGTAATTTTATGAAAAGCGCTGAGCTATTCCAGGACACGATTACTATCTCACTGCTTAATTATATTTTCTTTCTCTAGAAAATGCAGCTATTTGAAAGTGTAATGAAGTGATTGCTGTTTGTGTAGCTGTGAAGAAGGGAAGCTCATTGGTTCATTAGCAAAGCAAATGATTTGCCCTTGGCATTAGTTAACCCTAAGGGCCAAATTCTACCCTCAAGTACAGCAAGAGGAAAATAACAAGTATTAGACAGGAGTATTGCAGTGCTGTGAGTGGGAACAAAATTTGGCCCTTACCCTTCAATGGGAAAGTAAATACAATATTCTGGCTTTCCATCCATCATGCCAGATAGCTAGATGCCTTGATTAGGTTACAGAGACCACACTTAGAAGTATGTGTATTTGGCTGAATTGAAAAATGCCATTAAAATGGGATTCCTGGCATTTAGCAGGAAGACAAAATATTTCCTCTCCAAACTCATTACACTTACAGAAAAAATTGTGTAAGCAAATGAGAAAAACTTTAAGGGACCCTACTGTCTGCATTTAAAATGAAAAGCATTTAAATATGATCGTTTTTTTTTAATTTTTGCCTGGATTTGTGAAAAGTCTTGGATATTTCTGGCTTTATTTTGGAAAAGCTTGTAAAACTTAAACTTTCTGAAACTACATATTTTTAGCATCCTCTCCTGTTTACATTGATCATAATGCTGATCCCAGATCTGGATGATGGAATAGACCTTCCAGCACCAGATTCTTGCTGGAAGAAACATTTTTGGCTTTATAACTTGTTGATTTCTCAATCTAAACACTCCACACACAGCTTTGATTTTGACACAACTCGGGGACAGTGGAGCACTTGGCTGTTTTTCTGCCAGATCACTTTCCTTGGCTGATAGCCGGAGGCTAGGATTTGAGGGATTATTCATTCAGAGCAGCCCACCATTTGCCTTTAAGCTAGGGGAAACAGGCTTCCAAATTTTAGATGGAAGACTATGGGACAAAACAGGCGGTTGGTGCTGGGCAGCTAAGCATCGGTTTCCACAGCAGCCCCGAGAAATGGAGAGGATTTCACCAGGCTGCATTTGGCTACAAACCAGCTCATCCCAGGGGGATTGGTGGGAATGATGAGTCTGTGAAAGACTATGTGCACCAAACCAGGAGGAGAACCATAGGCATGTCTGGCTTTATTTCTGCAATGTTAGCTTTATATTTCTGTAGATCTCTGCAGAGGAAACCAGCATAGAAACATTTAGCTGTGAACAATGGGAAGGAAAAGTTGATTGTCGGTAGAGAGTGGAAAGGAACTGAAAAGGTGAAGCTACGTGGTGGTGGATGGAATATTGAGAAATTTTTCGTCCTTGGTTTTTAAGGTCAGAAAGTGACTTCTATGTCATCTGGGCAGCATAATGCTAGCCACAGGTCTGTGGTGAGCCATGAAAAACTTACCCTGATTTTTAAAGTTTTCTACCGATCTCTCCTTCTGGAATTAGGCTTCACTTCTGAATGACCTTGTTATTCCCATGTGCCATGTATCCTTGCAGTTCCTATGTACATTTTCCCTTCCCTCCCTCATGTCCATACACACACAGCACGTAGGCAGAGATTTATCATGCAGTGTGATTTTTAAAGGTATACAGGGAAGAATTCCAACATTATTAAGCTTTCTCACATTAAACAGTCTAATTTATCGTTAATATGTTGCAGTTTTTTCTTGAACTCACAATCCTTTAGTATGTTGTGTTTGAATCCCTTTACTACTAGGGCAGTAAAACTTTGACTACATCTGAAAGCATTCCTAATAAATAATCTAGAACTCCACTTATTTCCCATTAAAAAGTCTTCTGTTTGTAACAGCCTTCTCTTGTTTAATGGATTTTTTTCTTGTGTTCAGCATTTCCATCATTTGTAACTGGATCTAGTGTAAAACCTTGTGGAATAAATTTTGATCCCACTGTATAAACTGAGAGTAATTTAAGTGACATTAGAAGAGCTACTCCAGATTTGCACAAGTGTAACCACGAGAAGGGTCTGTTGAAAAAGCAGACAGATTTGAATTTGTAAAATAATGCAACACATGCACTACAAAGCTGCAAACAGCAAATATAGGTGTATTTTACAATGCATCTAAAGATTGTGTTTCCCAAGGGCATGTCTGTGGCTTAGCAAGCACTTGATCAGGGGACTAAAGCCAGTCCAGATACTGAGATGCATTCGGACTGTGGTACTGCTTTGCAAGCCCTTCCCAGAGGCTTCCAGCTACTTTTGCAAGAGAGAAACAGGAGCTGTGAGACCTGTTGCCTTGCAGCATCCACAAGTGCAAGTGGAGTTCTGAGTGCCCAGCAGCAGTGTGAGGGGAGCCAAGTTCCTAGGAATGGGACCTCAGGAGAGGGAGCTCCCATCGTGAAGGGAGCTGCCTAAGCTACCGAACAGAAAAGGCAGAGAGGAAGGAGAACCATCATCCTTACCCTGCAGGGAGACTCACTTAATTCTTCATCATCAGCAGCACAGCTGTGATCATCTCTTCACAGTTGGATATACAAGCTAGGTTGAGTTTTAACTCCTCATGAAATTTGGCAGACATTGTGTGCCTTCCCCTGTCTTGCCTCCCTCACCCCCTTCAGGGCCAGGGACCTGAATAGCTGAAAAGTGAAATATTAAGGGGGAGAGACCATTTTCAAGTCGATGTGGAGCAGAGGAGATACTCAGGCTCTCCAGGCTGCAGGGAGCACTCAGTTGCTGCCTGTGAGGAGGACCTGTTGTGGGCTGATCAGCTTACCCCAGGCAAGTGAGAACTCACATTGACTCAAAAAGGATATATTTAAAATCAGAATGAATGTATATGAGGCTAGGGGAGGCTGAGAAATGGTGGCTGAAGTAATTAGCAATGAAAGATAGTATCCTAACAAATAAGTCCACCCTTCAGACAACGTTTGATACTTCCTTACTTCCGTCAGTTTGACTTCATGATTTTCCTAGTATAACTTTTCTGCAGGTAATTTAAGAGACACATCTGTAGTTACAGGTAGCTAGGTAATAAAGGAAAGTGCAGAAAACTGATGAAGTGTGTCATTAATAATAGCCTGTTCTCTGCCTCTGCTAATGACTCTACAGAGAAGTACTAGGAATGAGGAGGAGTCTGGCTGTGTGGGCCAGTACTTTTCATCAGTATTTGTAACTAGTGCAAAAGAACAGGTTTTCACAGTCCAAGCTTGTAGAGGATAGATTTCTAGATGTTTTACATCCTTAAGCAGTGCACAGGGATGTCTTCTGACACCTTTTAAATTCATACTTCTAAGCTTCTCCTTTGCAATGCAAGGACTGTATAAAATTCCACAGAAAAAAAAGTTGCAAGTTGATTTCTTTGTGGAAACATATAACTTTGGGAACTTAGACTTTAATTAATGGCAGAAGCAGTGGGATTGGTTGACAGACCATCTACAGCTGGCTGGAGTATGGTGGTGGCACCTTTGGTGGTGCTGGAGTTGTGTCAGTGTCACATTTGGGGTATATGGCTATTACTGCATCTGTGAGCCACATGTAAAGAGTGTCTCAAGAAAGTTCTGTGCTATAAAGACGTGACAATGAAAGACTCTTAAAAGATACAAATAGTTTATAAACGCATAGTAACAGAACACTACCACACTTTAAGTGAGCTCAAGAGAGTTTTGAGCGGGAGGGCAATTTCAGATGAAGCTGTTGCAATGAAGGGGAATTTCACAATAAACTTGAATATTCAATGTATGCCAGAAACTTTTTATTTTTTTCTTCCCAGAAAAAAAAATTACAAATGAAAATTACAAAGTGTGGGGATTTTTCCTCTTTCAGTTGGAAATGTTTGGATCCTCTGCTTTGCTATTGCAAACAGTCCATTGCTAGATTATAAACCATCCCATTCGTTAGCTCCTTGGAGACTAGAGGAGAGATGTGTGGATCAGTGCACTCTAGTTTCATTCTGGTACTGAAAAAAACGTCTGATTCATTTGTCTGTGGCCCTAAGTAGCCATGCAGAAACTGTAATGCATCCAGGCAATGCATATGCAAATCTCATCCTCCTGATCTGCAGAAGCCTCCTTTTCAAAGCATGTGTGGCAAGAAACAAGCATGCTTAAGATATTACTGGCCATGTGAAACATCTGCGTATTTCCAATAAAAACATCCCCCATCCATTCAACCCGCTTTTTCCTTAGTTCACTAAATAGGGATATTTATGGCTCCTTGACGTTATTGCTGCTTTTCTCACTCAAAGTCTATCTACAGGGGGTAAATAAATCCTTGGTCTTGTCTCAAAGAAGGAGATATTTGTTCATTATTTTACAGTGATTGCAAATCTTCTTTCTTTTAAAGTTCTTTTTAAACACATAGTCTCCAGCTTTGGCTAGCTTAGGGCCATGAGCCATTTGGCTAACATGAATCTCTTTGGCTCTTCTGTGCAAGCCATTTCCTTACGTGTATTCAGCAACAGAGACACTTGTGATGAGTTTGTGATGCATGAGCATATTTTCAACTCCTATGGAGGCTAAGAAGACCCTGAAAGACTAGGAGAAAAACAGGTCCAAATAAGCATCACCTAAGTCATTAACCTGGCTATCAAATGGTTCAATCTGTGTTCTTCCCTTTCATTTGCTGGGGACATGACAGCTTGTAAGACTGATGTAATGGCTGAACTGAGGTCCCATAGAAAATTTGGCCTAAAGGATCCTCTTTAGTATAATTACAGGTGCTAGCCTAGGCCAGAGGTCCAGCAACATCAGTGCTGCCACCCGATTATGGGCATTATGTGTGTATGTGGCACTTAGGGACATGGTTTAGTGGTGGACTTGGCAGTGTTAGGTTTATGGCTGGACTTGATGATATTAAAGGTCTTTTCCAATCTAAATGATTCTACGATTCTGTGATACCAAATACAAGATTTTTTCTGGCAACCAAGTGGAGAACAAGATTTAACAGAAAGCATAAGATAATCACTTCTTCTTCACCCTTTTCCAAGCCCAGAACTCAGTAGAGAAGGCTGGGAGCAACTGGGAATAAGTATGCACAGTATGCCTGCAGTCTTCAATGGGTCTGTTGATGGGTTTTTGAAGCATTGTATTTAAGCCCTCAGGTGTTACTAAAATTGCCTGATGTGCAGAAGAGGTGAAATATGTCCCTTGTAAATCAGAAAATATTGGCCCAAAATGCTCTTATTCAGGCTGTGCAACAGTACTGCCTGTCAGACGTCACCATCCTCCCTGATCTGCGGCCAGAGCAGTTTCTGATGCTGCTCCTTAAACTATTTCCATCAAATTGAACTCATGCTATTACTCTCTTATGTTATTTGATAACTGATCCTTGCTAACTAAGAGCATTCTGACCAAATGAGGTGGAGAGGACTCTGCCAAGCAGCTTTGCTGGCATGCCTGTGTGCTGGTACACTGTGAGGTGGTGGTGAGCAGAAGGGTCTTCTGTGGCCCAGATGTCTGCAATGTGCACCACTGTCTGCAGGGAGCACAGCTGTCTGTATGGCACACAGCTATGTACATGGCACACAGCTGTCTTCAGGATGCCCACTTGCTAAAAGGCTGTCCCAGTTTTCACATGGCACAGACCTGGCTGCACAGCACACAGGTCTGCTTGGGGCATAGCTGTCTCAAGGTGAACATCTGTCTCAGGATGCCCAGCTCTCCGTGGCACACAGCTATCTCAAGGTGCACAGCTGTATGTGGCATGCACAGCTGTCTCAGGGCTCACAGCTGTCTGCAGGATGCACTTCTGTCTCAGGGCACACAGCTGCCTTCAGCTGCAGAATTCCAGTAACATTATTCTTTCATAAGTGGATTCACCTTAATGCTGTTTAATCGAGCCTATCCAAATTCATGCCTTTCCTTAATTCAGGTTGACTTCAGTGGGTTCCCAGTAGCTGCCAGGGACACAGCTTTTTCATCCCTCAAATCAGGTGAGGTGCAGGGGATAACCTTGCTGAGGGCTGCCTGAGATTATAGTTGATGTCACATCAGACACTGCCCTGCCTGTAGGTGCAGGTCAAAAACTTGGAAGGACAGACCCTGAGAAAGGGAATAGGATATGACAAACTAATGTGACATCTGTCAGGAAGGTTTTAGATGAAGCTTGTCTTGCTCTGGGCAGGACAAAAGATTAGATGATCTCTCAAGGTCCCTCTCAGCACTCAGAGAAAAATTAAATTCCTCATGTGAAGTGCAGCATGTAACTGTTATACACGATCATGAACAACAAAATATTTAATAGTACTGAATAATTAATAACACCACTGCCAGCTGGCTCAGTGATTCACTGGAGGTGGGAGAGGTGCCAAAAACTTTTCTATCCTACCTGCTTTCCCATCTTCTCTGAACATGCAGCAGTAATTTGAGGCATGATGGAGACTACCTGGCCAGTGCAAGTATAGCAGCCTTTATAGAGTCTGATTTGAGTTTTCTCAAGTCCAAATCATCCCAGGAGGGATAGTCATCTGGTGAAGAGAGCAGCTGCCTTCTGCATGCAGAAGCGCAGTGATCTCGTGGCACAGCACACCTTCTGCAGACTGATTAACTTCAGACCTGCTCTCTGCGTAATGAGCTGTACTTTATGGACTGGCAGTTACATTTCCAGCTCCGTAGCTGGCAGTAGCCACCCCAGTGTGCAGTAGGGCAGTACTAGCAGGAGGAAACCATCAGAAAGCCTGGTAGGGTTCAGGGATTCAGAGCAGGCTGGTGGGCAGGGCCATGGAGCAGGGGAGTGAGGGTGGAATGGGCACAAAGAGTCCAGGCTAATGGCGAAGATGGGGAAGCAGAGTGGGATGCTGCTCCGTATTCTGTCTCCCAGAGCTCTGTAGGACTGACTGCAGAGCCCCACCGCATGTCATTATCATAACAGACTGGCCCCTGGAATTACACCTATGGAGCACTCAGGGTCACTTCTGCAAGACCTCCCCAGAAAGGTCATGTTGATGGAAGTGGCAGCTTGGGAAATATCTCCACTAATTCTAGACAAGGTAACTTTTTTCTGTTAATGAAATTGCTGAGTAAACAGGCTTTCTGATGGATCAGGGAACTGTAGCTTGTCCCAGAATATTTTAGGTTTAGATTAAATGTTTTTAATCTATCATCTACTTCATTTACATATTATTGCAATTGACTCAGATCCAGGTGAAATTAAAGACTGTGAGTCAGTATTATTCTGTTTCTTGAGGTTTCTCTGGCAATCACATAACATTTAATAAAACAGCTAGGGGTAGAATAATCCCATCATAATCCCAGAATGGTCCCAGCAGCCCCATAACATTGGAGTGCAGATCCATTCCAGGGGATATTTCCTTTGCAGTAGGCAGGGTGCTGGTATCTAGTGGGTAGAGGAGAAGTGATGAAAAGGATTTGGCATTTGATGTAAAGGCTTAAGGGGTACTCAGCTCTAACGTTGCCTCTTGGTTGAGGCTAGAAGGGTAAAAGCAGCCAAGAAAAGGTCTTTTTGTCAAAGTGATGGTTTCTAGCCCTCCTCACAAGTGCCAACACCTAAGCTTCCAGGTCCATCCTTTCTGACCCTAGTATGGGGTCTGACTTGAAAGCATAAAATGTTAGAAAGATTTTCCATCTGTTACCTCCTGTGTGCCTTTCAGACACTGCCTAGTGCTGGTGGAGCAGAGATAAACTTATCAAGGAACTGTTTGGTGATGGGCTAGAGGAGCAAACTTTCCTTCAGAAAGGTTAGGTTGACCGAATCCTACTTTACTCCTTAACCTGACACTACTGGTGGGGTAGGGAACACAGTATGAGCTCTTTTGCACTTCTCAAGGTTAGATAATAAGGAAGTAGAAGGATCCTTCTCATATGTACCTATCCTGGACCGGTGCACAACCACCAGATAGAGGCAGCTTTCAGTCATCTGTTATCTTTCCTGCCAGGGATTATTAGGAATATTCAGAGCTGCGTTAGGGCACACAGACATTAATGAGAGACATGTGAAAGTGCTGAATCTCTGTACTATGAGAAATGTGGATATTTTAGCTTCTCCTTTAATCTCAAGACAAAAATGAAAAGAGGAAAGGAACTAAGAGAAAGGAAAAGTCACAAGAATTAACATTTTTGTGGAATGGGAAGTCCCTAGAGATGTAACATGAACCCTCAATAATGTTAATTTTCTATCGGTAGGGAAATGCTGACGGCTTTGATGTGACAAAACCTCTAGCAGGAACAACATTTGGTATTTCAAAGGGCTGATGTGAGAATGCGATAGGAACGCAGTGCTGGTGGGGCCAAATGAGTCATGCACTCCACTTTTCTACTATCACAGGCATGTGCACCGTAACCACACTATTTGCTTGAACACCTTAAACTACATCAAATAGTAGACTTCTTTTCCAATTTTGCTACATTTGGAATGCCTGATCCTGAATACCACTGCTTCTCATTTCTAGTAAAAATAAAATTAAGCATATTAGCTCTTGTACCAGTACTGCTCTTTAGCTCTTCCTTGTACCCAGTTTCTGGTCACTGTCACCCGGTACTTTTGGAAGGTGTAACCACACTGCCACTTCATTTCTGTATTGCTTAGCTATGCAAACCAGGCAGGCTACTCTAGTTCTCTTGCACAGGACA
>JAAGNO010023359.1:86863-133210 GCA_033439905.1 Ceryle rudis | reverse complement strand
GCTTAGCTATGCAAACCAGGCAGGCTACTCTAGTTCTCTTGCACAGGACAAACTCTCCAATTTCCTGAGCATCCTCATAGCTCTTGTCTGTACTGGGTTATGGATGACCAGATGTGTGCAGATGAAGTCTTATTAGACTTCTGCATTTTGGCATGAGTATTTTTCTCTTCACATGGAAATACCTCTCCCCGTATAGCCTCAGCAAACTTCTGATTTCCTCTGTCAGCATTGTAGTGGTGACTCTGAGACATCCTGTGTCTAATTGCTGCAGAGCCTCGTTGGTTCCCAGTGCTGGACTGTTCACTAAAAGTATGAATCTTGAGCCTAATTCCTTTGTGTTCACAGTTGTGTGCAACATTTTTGTCTCATTTCTCTTCTTCTAGTTCCTGAAATCCTCTGATTCTTCCTGTATGTGCTACAATTACATTATAACTGGAATTTTTGCATGTATGCATTCAATTAAATCTGTTTCCTAAGACATTTTGGATGTTTTCTTATTGCTTTGTTTATTAAATCACTTTTCATAATTATTTATCTTCCTCTTTTTCAGCTCTTTTTTGACAGTGCCCTGCCACTGTTCTGGATTAGCCCTTTTGTACTGGGATCTGGTCTTGGAAAAGTTGTGTAGATCTGATGCAATATGATACAAACACAAAATGTGTCTTCAGATTAAAACTGGAATAACCCTTAGCATTGCTGAAGTGGTTCTGGGTTAACTTAGATCAGATTCCAGGCTAATGGCTCCATTGAGATAACTTCTTTGAGCAAAAGAAACAGGATTTTACCCCAAATTTAAATAGCATTGCACAATAACAAAAACGTACCTTGAGCTGGACGCTCCTTCTTTGGATTGAAGCCAGTGGGAGGCTACCAGGAGAGCACAGTCAGATGGCTAAGAGGTAGGGGACCCAAGCTGGGCCTCTGTTTCTCTCATACTATCTCTGAGCAACTGTGGACAAGACATCATTTGTTTCATGAGGTATTTAAAGGCCTCCAAGGACTGGGGCCATTAGTTCAGCTTTTCAAAGAAGCTGGAGAAGTAGACTCTTGCCTGACAGGACCTTCAAGAATGCCTCAGCAGGCATCAAGACCAGGTACAGGTTTACGGGGAAGGATGGTTGAAAGGGCTGTGTGCTCCCCCTAACAGGTGACCAGTTCCCAGAACTAAGGCTGCAGGTCTCACGATGAGGAAGAAGCCGAGCTGCACATCTTCCCCATGGTTACATCCAGCCCTGGCCTGGATATCTGATCTGAGAAATTTCACTAAGCATTTGAATGCATTTTTATGCTCTAAGTACTTCTGATACTTTTGTGCCTTTCTTCTTCATCAGTATTTGCATTTGTGAAAAAGAACAAATTAACTTCTCTGCCGGGG
This sequence comes from Ceryle rudis, assembly GCA_033439905.1. Classification (NCBI taxonomy): domain Eukaryota; kingdom Metazoa; phylum Chordata; class Aves; order Coraciiformes; family Cerylidae; genus Ceryle; species Ceryle rudis. The sequence goes on along the minus strand of JAAGNO010023359.1, from coordinate 131,835 downwards.
TGGTTGCTATGATTAGTGCATTGGTGAGTGTTGAAGGGCTGAGATACTGTAACAGAGAAAGTACAGAAGTCCCTGAGACATGCATCACTGTGCAGTTAGCATAGGAATTTGCCAGCATTGTGGAAGGATGATTGTTTGATTTAAGCCTCAACATATTTGCAGGAAGAAAACTGTAAACAGAGAATACAAATGTAACCATTGTTATTTGCAACTCAACTTTCAAGTATCTTGCCAGATTATAAATCTTGACTGCATGTACCTCTGCCGTTTCTCAGGTCTGAACCAAAAGTATTTTCTAAGGAAATAATGTTTGTAGCGATGATCTCAGACCAGTGCAACTCATTAGCTAGTAATGTGCCTGCAGGCGGTACTAAAGATTCGATCCATCTGGAATTAAACAGCAACGGATAGCTGGAAGCTGTATTCAATACTGATGGTGGGAAAAGCCTTAAAACTCCTTGATTGCAACACATGAAAGCTGTGAACCATCAATAACCAAAAAAAAATGATGTGCCAGCTATAGCAAAAGTAACAGCAGGGCAATGCCATTATTTGAGGTCATTCCACCTTCATTATGTCAAAAAGGGATAAAGGAAGGGCATGACGTAAGCCAGATCTCTAGCATATCCCTCCCTTGTCAGTAGGACCTAATTGGCATTAAATACTGAATGTGTCTGGATTTAATATAACTCCTCTGCTCAATTACTTCATCTACTCAAGCAATGGAAAGCTGCCCATTTCAAGAGTTTATAGGGGATAGATTTATTTAAGTTCTTCAGATATTAGAGGCCTAAATGTCCGAAATTATATTTTATTAAGGAATTCTCTGTTCTAGGTTGGGTTCGGGTTAATTATCAGAAGCAGCTGCTGGCCCAAGCAGTTGGGAGGGGCTGCAGCTGGGAGGGGCCACAGCTGGGATAGACAACTGACCCAGCCAATGGGATAGTCGATACCATTCTGAGTCCTGCCCCTATATAAGGGGAGGGCTGGCCTAGGGTGGAGATACCTGTTTTCAATGTGCGTGGCCAGAGCAGGACAAGTTGACATCTTGATCACAGGTAAAGCCTTCCTGGCTTTTATTACTCACTTTGTCTGTTGGTTCATTAGTACTGTTGTTTCCTTCTCTCTTTGTGCTGTTCAATTAAACTGTCCTTGTCTCAAGCCCCAGGGTCTCACCTTTTTCTCTTCCTCCTAATTCTCCTTCCCATCCTGCAGGAGGGGATGTGAAGGAGGGAGGAAGCAGTAGGTGAGTGGCTGTGTGGTGTTTAGCTGCCAGGAGATACTAAACCACAGCATTCTCAAAAAGATTGTAACTTGTACTAAGCAGGGCAGGCAAAACCATCAATGATTAGGAGGGAAGGGACTCTTATCTTATATTACTATTTTTTAAAGCGCCTTAGAATTGAGTGTGCTGGAAACCTGTCCCTATTACTCTCAGCAGGGTCATTGGGAAACATGCTAAATATAATAGGGGAGGGGTAAACCTCTTCTGTGGTATCTCTGACTGTTGAGTATATTTAAGGGCAACTGGAGAGTTGAAGCTCCATTGCCCTCTTGCTCTATATCTTCTCTCCTAGTAAGGGGGAGGGGTGGAAATTGGTAGAAGCCTTCATGGCTGAGTAAGAAATGAAGCATTTGAGAAGTACCCCAAACTTATAGCAAGTTGATTGAGAAGCAGAGCCCAAATGTAAGGGAGTAGAGATTTTCTTCTGTGTTTGAACTTGTTGGTCGGTCTTGGCCACGGGCATGATGAAAATATTACTGTAGGGAAAGCAGTATGAAAACTACTGACTGCTGCCTCCCACTCCATTTGGGAGCACATTTGTCTTGCAAGCTTTTCCCAAACAGAATGCCTGTTTCTGGTGGGTCCAGCTGCAGTCTGGTGGGGTAGGACAGGGCTGTCACACCAGGAGGCTACTAATCTTGGTAATGCTAATAGGGAGAGAGCAAGGTTTGATCTCATTAGTTGCCAGGTGTTTATGCAGCTCCTGAAATGGTGGACCACTGACCCCAGCCGAAAGTCTGCACTCAACATTAATAAATGAAGCATTTGAGCAGTTGTGACAGATTGATGGTCTCATAAAAAGCAAGATGGAATGGTACCTCAAAGTATCATCTTGTTCATTGTTTCTCCACTTCTGGTCTTGAAAGGTATCAGGAGACTGAGAAAGCAATGCGAAAGGTCTGTTTACAGCTTCACCCAGCCACCCTAAACATTCTGATGTGTGACAAAACAGGGGGAGGGGAAACTAAACACAGCAAATAAGTGCTTGGAACTTAAATTCATTTTCATTCAGTAGTAAATGATAATCATGGTGGTAATGTTGCATAGTAGCTGGAGATTCTTCTCAGATTATTTGTGTGGCCTTTCATTTAAAGTAGTCATTTAGATGCATTAGTTCAGACTTTTCCTGTCTTTCCTGAAAAGATCAGCTCTAACAATTCATGAGAAATTTGTCTAATGTGTATCTGAGTTTCCTGGATACACCCCCCCTTTCCCCCCCCTGAAAGCTACCTGTCAGGAGCAGAGGAACCTGCTTTGAGATTTCCAGTGGTACAGCCAGGAGGGTGACCCAAGTCAGGCTGTGTGAGGATCAGAGGTCTTGGGCTGATGGATTCTGGGCACAGAGAGACTACCTGTGTGTTAGGAAGCTGATGCCTCTGGGCTGTTCTGCATGCTCTGCAGTATCTGTGTTCTCACATGTCTCCCTGAGGTTGCTCCAGCCTGTCTTGAGATGTCTGAGGTGGGTTTTTTTTTGACACTCTCCAGGGTGCTCCAGTTCTTAAGGAACACACTCTCCCTACAATTCTAATTGTCTTCCCCTTATTTTTATGGTAAGTGCACTTGCCTGTGGATGCTGCTGCTCTTTCCATAGTGTTTAGATATGGAGTACCAACTTGTGTAAACAAATGGGATGTAATTATGGACAACATATATAAAAAAAAACTCAGAAAAATAAGACTTTTTTTTTTATACAAATCTCTATCTTGCAGGTAATGCTATTTGATCTGTTAAAATGTGTTAATGAAGCCTTCAGTGATTTACTGCACCTTTATGTTATCTTTTGTTTTGCCCCTTTCGGGCACTTTTCATCTGCTCTTTGTCAGTGAGACACTAGCAAGTCTGTGACCCTAATGAAGAGCTTCTTACTAGATCAGCCCAAACCTCTGTCCATCTGTGCATTTGTATCAGTTAAGCTCAGGGGAGGTTGAGCAAGCTCTATCCTCCTGTGGCCCTACTAATATCAAAGTAACAAAATCAGGATGCATTTTTACCTTTATGAAGTAATTACTAATTTTTTTCCCCTTATCTATATTTACTTTTTTGAAAGTCTTACTGACTTTTAAGTGTGTATGTTTTATACTTAAGTTTTTATATCCCATTATAAATTGGTCTTAAGTTCTGGACAAATGTTAGGAGCAGACAGCAAATGGGATCTCCACTCTTCAAGAAATTCAAGCATGAGTATGAATGGCTAGTTCCCTAGCACCAGTCTGCATTGTGACTAAGGGAAAGTGAGAAAATAAATGCTTAATCTCTTGACCATAGTTTACCTGAAAAGAAATTCCACTCTCAAATTTGCAGCAATTTAAAAATTAAATTAAACAAGGCTTGCATGATTTAAAAACCCCAAACATGTAAAAGCATATAGTAGCTGTACCTGATTATATCTGCCATAAAGACAGTGCTATTATTGTTATTACTCTGAAAACATTTCTTGCAACTCTCTCTGGTATGCTGACCCACCAGCCAGGGGGTACCACATGGTGTTGATAACATGAGGGCAAGATGTCCTGGCAATGCTAGTGACTTTTTTTTGAATGGCATCTAATGTTAATTTAAGCTTGTGTTGCAGTACCCTTATTTGGGTGGGGAATGTGTATGTATTAAGAAAGGAATACAACTGTTATCTGTCTTTTGGGGTTTTCTGAGCCATATTTTAAGAATGACACATTAAACACTACATGATTTCACTTGATTTTTACCGTTACTATTAGATAAATAACATATGCATCATAATGTGTATAAATTGTCCATGTGTGCACAGTAAGCTGTTGGATATCTTTGGAAGGATTTTTGGGCCAGCACAGAACCTGTGCCAATGATGCTGAGGTGCGAGTACATGCAGCTAGATTGGTCCTAACAATAACAAACATCTTCAGAACCTCACCACAGTGGAGTAATATAGCAATAACTAGCTGGGGTCCTTCAGAGCCAGCCCTGAAGTGGGGCTACTAAGAGCTGATGGGTCCCAACTGGCCCTTTGCAGAGGGAGCCACCTGTCAGGCAGAGTATCATGATCCCCAGAAAAGCCCAGAGCATGCACATTTTATACTATGCAGGTATCAAAGCCTCCTTCTGCTTTTGGTAATTAATTCATGGAGCATATTTCCAGAGGAGTGGTGAGATATAAAAACTTTGTAGAAACACCTGGCTGGTAAAACACTCAGATGGAAACTGCAGTATAAAGCATCACTGTTTGATCTGGTTTTGTATTCTGTCTGGTTGGGAGTGACAGGCTTGTGGCATTTTAAGACAATAATATGACCTAGGTTCAAATGCAACATTTAGTTCTAGGAACAAATAAATGTGGCACTCTTAGTCATGACCCTAGTTGTACAGCTTCTTTCTTCTTGTTGTGCAACTGGGATGTTTCTTCAATCACTGGGGTTTCTTTATGGTACTGATGACATACTAATCTTTTAACAACCCCTAAACAACAGAAATCAAAGCTTCTAGAGCTCATTGTCTGCTTTTATGTTTCCCAGTTTCTTAATAAATACCCAAGCTTTACACAATTTCAGTAATACAATAAGAGTCAATATCTAATTTCCACTCTTTCATTTTGGAAGAGGCTATTGCATCTGAGAGAAGGATCTTACACTTGTGTTCAGTGCATCCTCTTTGCTTTTCACACAGTTGAGTGCTGGAGGGTTCCAGTTAGAGGGTAGAAGAAGTCAGCAGTTAAGGGCTCAGTGTTGGAAAGGATTCAGGTGGTGCTACAGACAATTCAGTTGAAGCTGTTGTATCCATTTGCTCAGCCAGTGTCTTTGTCCTCCCAGTGTGTGCTCTGGGCACTAATTATGACAAGTCACAGGTCTCTGGGACTTCCCACTCTTGTAGACACTACTTTATTTACAATACCTTTTGAATATTGCCTGTCCTGAAGTGGGTGGGAGTTTCTGAACCGACTTAAATTGCAGTTGGAAAAGTCTTTGTTAGTATTTTAATGTAATATTCTGCTTTTGGACCCTGGATCTGCTAGCTGAGGACAAAAGCAATAATAGAAAACAAAGCATTCCTGAAAGGCAATGCAATTTGTACATGACATCCTTATGTTACTCTCTGTGTGTAACATGGATCTCTTTAGAGACCTCTCTTTGATCCAAGCTGAACTTTAGCCCTTTGGAGTTCAGAGGTTACGTTGAAAACTTTCTTCCTGGCTTTTAACACCAACAGCTAGAGATTTAAGCCCTACTAGTGACAAACTCCCATTGTTTTCTGTGCATCAGGATTTAGATGGGATTAAATTCAAGGAGATGTGCAGTAGGCTTCTGCAGCTTGGTAATGGTGTTTCTCCTGGGATTTTTAGGCATTCAGCAAGAAACTTAGTGCCCAGTCCTAGTCTACATGTAGATCCTAACCAAAGCTGCCTTGTTCATCAATATTTTGATAAAAAAAAGGCCCCCTGCTTATCCCATCTGCTTCTATTTTTGTTTCTGTTTGCTGATGGAGTTTAGAGATGTGTAACAAACTGCCAGTACCCAGAACTTCTCATTGCTTATTTTCCTGTGGATAGGCTTTCAGAAAGTGCAAACATTTTGCTCATGGGTGTTGTGACCAAATTCAACTTATCTGGTGGAGTATAATATGGTAAGTAGATGCTCTGTGCTTCCAGTGAGCCTCAGCCTCTAATAAGGAAAAAAAATCACAAAATTAAGGCAGATGCCACCAGAAAATATCCCTTCCCCTGGAGGGAAGTATCAGATATCAGCTGGTAGTGTAAAATATTTTGCCTAGAGAGTATTTTTGGAACTGTTCACTAGCCACAGTGGGAAAATCCTTATGTCTCATCTGGGCTCTATAAGCACTATTAATGTGCCTAACAAAATCAGGTCTTTTGTGGAGGAAAAAAATAATAAGAAAATCACAGTAACTCACTTTAGCATGTCAGCCTGTAGGTAACATCTTTATCTACCATGAAATGAAGTGAGAGCAGAGCCTTGCACAGTAGGGTCTGCTGTTTGCCTCTGATATGCTGCTCCATCGCTGTTAGGGAGCAGATCCCACCTGGGCAGCATGGCACTCTCTTCAAAGGCCAGCATGGAGGACCTCCTTAGGGCAACTTGAAAGTGCAGCAGCATGGAACGGAAAAGGCCAGGGTCATGGTGGAGCATAGATCACTCCCCAGGAGCAACCACACAGCCTGCAAGACACTTGGCACTTCCTGGAAGCCCCTGAGTTGCAAGGTTTCCTGCATTAACTATCTGGCTGCTGGATTGCTGAGGTCAGTGCTATATATCAGCAATGTGAATTTTTTTTAATGAGTGCAGCATGGAGGGTTACAGGAGGGGACTTGCACGGCTGTAGAAAAGTCACTGCAGGCTTGTTTGTCTTTATATGGGGCCAAAAAAGATCTCGTATTTGCTCATGATGCCCCAAGCATCGATGCTGAACTCATGTCCAGTCATAGCAAGGTACCTTAGATCCTTGGATTCTCTGTGGCTGGAGAGGAAAACTTAAGAGAAAGTCAGATGTGATGTTATGTGTGTCCCATTAACAGCTTGACCACTGAGTTCTTTGATGGCTGTGAGTGCCTGTGGATGCAGTTCTTAGATACTGAGAGTCCCCGAGGAGCTCAGCTTAAGAGTGTGGTGACAATATAGGCACATTAAGGACATCTGCACCATAAATATCCCATGTGAGTCATTGGGTTGTCTGCAGGCAGGAGTTCAAAGCAGGCTTCCACAAGGATGTCCTGGAGGTTCAGTCTGAGTCTGGAGTACAGGCTTGAGGAAAGCATGTATTTTTTGGTGGGTTGTTTTTTGTTGTGTGGGATTTTTGGTTTGGGCTTTTTATGTGAGAAAACACAGCAATTATATTTTCAGAGGCCGAGGAATGGGTCAGAGTAAAGAAAGCGGGGCAAGAGAGTGAGATTTCACAATGGGGTAACACAGGAAGGGGAAGCACTATACTGAACTTGAGATGCAATGGCCTCGGATCCACATAGGTCCCAGCAGATTTTACCATGTGCATCTGTGTGCAGAGAGATAGAAGCAAATAGCACAGGTACGGATGATGAAAGAGACCTGAAGATTTGCTCCAACAGAGCCTGTAGTCTTCAGACTTATCCCCATGGATTTCATGGCCCATCTTGCATGGGATCTGGAGCAGAAGAACATTCTTCTGATGCAAGCAGAGGTCAGTACCCCTGTACTGCAACAGCCTTGCTCCTGGGAAGGCAGGGCTATCTCCATGTCTGCAGCAACCTCTCCATAGGCAGATTGAGAGGCAATATCCCAGCTTGGCAATGAGGACCCATGAGCTGTCTATTCTCTGCTGTTTCAAAAGGTTTGCTAATGCCTCTGCTGTTTTCACACTTCCCTCACACAATTCCCTCAGATCTTGGATGAACACCACCTCTCCACCCCAGGGAATTGCTGCACTTGTTTCTCTTTCACTGTTCCTAGTGGCTGCTGCAGAGGTGTTGCTGTGCGTCAGGGGTTTGTGAGGATGGCCTCACACCAGGGATTTCTATTGTGCATTAAATAGCAGCAACTGGCTTAGGAGTGCACCCTGACACAAGGATGGGAGTGGTTGCGACTTCTCAGAGCTTGGCACTTCGAAGAAAGGCAATACTTTGAAATGTTCTTTTTGTTTCCTGGCTGAGGCAGTGTGTTTCCTGAGGAGAGGGTGTGGAAGCAGTGTCTGAGGAATGGGAGTTGGTGCCTTGCACAGGGGAACTGACTGCAGGGCAGAGCTCAGCTTGAAGGCAGAATCAGTCCATCCTTTGGGGGTGTGCTTTTTGGCTGTCATGAAAAGGTGCAGTGAGATCCTATCACCTTGTGCCTGTTCAAAGGATGGGTGGGAGGAAGAGATCTCTGCCAAGTTCCCCCAACAAGTCTGGTTTATACTGCAGCCAGACAGCTTTTGCTCTGAGGATTTCTGGACCACAGACACTAACTCACCTGTGCATGATACAAAGAGATGACGTTGGGATCCACTGGCATGAGCAGTTTGCCTGAAGCACCAGGAGTACCTTTTACCACTGAGTTAGCCTATTTTTTTATTATGGTAAGCTCTCTTAGTAAGGCTCAGAAGAGGGTGTTTACTTTTCTCACACCTTCCCTTTAGAAGAGTAAAGTTTTACTGAGGCTGTAATGTTTCATTTGTATAACCTATTAGTACCCCCTTCCCTTGGACTGCATAGCTTTGTGCTCCAATCCCCTCATGTCTCCTGAGCTAGCTCAGGTCAGACCAAACCGGCAGTCACTGGGCAGTCCCAGGTGCTCCAGGGATCGGTGGGTAGAACGCGGTAAATTACAAGATCCTTTTCGCATTGCTACCAAATGATGAGCTAAATCCTGCAGTGCCCCAGTAGAGAAATGTGCTGCATCCATCACAGAGGCAATGTTCGTTGTGGCCATCTAGAAATATAAGAATAATGGAGGACTCGGTTATTTGGAGAATTTGTATAAAGTATCTGCCTTGGGCAATTTTGTTTTCAGTTGGAAAATTGGGAAAAAAGTTGCAAATGGCAAATAAGTTAGGTTTTCAGATGTGTACAGCAAAATTATTTTTTCTCTCATGAAACTTAATTGGTTTGGGTTGTATTTTTGAGGGCAATTTGTTGGAAAAAATTCTGCTTGGTACTGCTAGACTCCTATGGAGGAAGAACTTTTCTATCATAGTGGTACAGATGTGGAATATTGGTTCTTAGCACTATTACTGTGGCCTTTACAGATGCAGAAAGGTGTGAGCCCTGATGGCAGAGCCAAAGGACTAGTTATTCAGCCCTCTCAGTTCTGCTATCCAAGCTGCTGTCATCCAAAGCCATAGCTGAAGCCTAGCTATCCCAACTACAGTTTTAATTTATCCAGCATAACAATTTGCTGCACTTAGAGTGAAGTCACTCTATAGTGGGAAATGCATAAAGAGGACACACGAGGTTTAATGTAGCAAACTGAATGACAAAAATTGCTAGACGTATCTTTCTCAGTCCAGGTCTCCAGCAGAGTAATTTTTTCTGGGCTATTGCAATTTTTTTATTAATTCACTGATTTTTTTTTTGGTACAAATGGAACATGTGGCTTTTTAATCAGTACCATTAATCAATGCATCACAGATCATAGTGACTCCTGAAACCATTTCCCCCCCTTCTCTTACCTCCCACATTTCCTCAGTCTCCTTTTCCCCTCTGAATTGTGACCTAGACTGACAGTGTGGAATAGGTGCTCCTAGTAGGTTTCCTGGGCACAAAAAGAAAGGGAAAATGCTTAGTTCCTACGCTGAAGAGCTTTCAAAATTTGGGTTCTTCCAGCAAAGTATTTCTGTCACTTTATTTTGGCTGTTGCCTGGAGCATCTATGCAGGTGTGTGCTGCTTTTACATGAGTGTGATTAGGCAGATGTGTACCAGGCACTCCCTGGGACCTGGGGCACAAACACTGCACCCAGGGGACACTGCAGTACAGGCACTCAAGAGTTTCATTTTGAGGAGACCAGAGCTTTTGTGCTTAGCGCATCTTGAGGGATTTAGCTACCTGAGGAGGGGCTGAAACATTGCAGTGCCTGTGCTGGGAGCAAGGTTTCAGATGTTGAGGGAGAACCTGAAGCAGGAGGACATCAGTGATGTTGGAGGGATTTTTGCAAGCCTCAGAGGAACAGAAGGAGGAAGCAATGTTTGAAGTGCCCTGTCAGCAGCTTCTCATGGCAGAAAGAGGACATCCAGGAGGTCATAAGCAAAAGGCCTCTTTTGTGTCCCTGTTCTCCCCTCCCACACCTCCAAAAAAAAAGAAACCACCAAAAAAACCACACACAAAAAACAAAACACACACACAAAAACCCCAAAACCCTTGGCAGCAACACAAGCACTTTGATGGTGTTTGCCTGGTTAGGGCAAGGGTATTCACATGCTGTCACCTGGGGTTCTTCTGGAGGAAAGAGCATAAATGCCAGGTGTGCCAGGTCCTGGATCACCAGTAAGTGCTCTGGTGAGCTGCAGATTGTCCCTGACTCAGTTTATGATGTTGAGAAGGTGGAGACAAGGCCAGTAAAACTATCCTGTGGAAATGTATCCTTTTTTTAATAGGAGCGCTGTGTTACAGCATGAATTCTTGTGGCACTGTGGAGTGGCCAGGTGGGTTTTAGGGCAGCCAGCACAGAGCATTTTCAGGAGTTCCCTCTGTACTAGATGTTTGTGTTTTTACATGGTACCAGCCAGTCTTTGTCAGAGACATATCTGCAGCTAGGCAGTGCAGCTGTCACTTCTCTATACCCTGGTGCCTGGCAGGGCTAGCTAACAGATCCAGGATGCCACAAGTCTGCCAGTGTCAGGGCTGTGAGGCAGGAGGTGGGAGTTATGATGCAAATGTGTGGGGTGAGCCTCTGGCTGTGGGGAGCGTAAGGGGGACCAGTTGTGTGACTTGTGTGCTCAATATTCAATGCTCGATCAGCTTTAAATTGTCACTAGCTTGGCACCCAGATGCTGATGTTTCTGAACACCTGTGATTCAAAAGAAAAATAAAAGTATGAGAGTTTTGGATGGGTTGCTTACTAGAGTTGGCAGCACTGAAGTCTTTTAACACTAAGGGTTTTTCTAAACCTCTGCTGCCAGAATTGGAGTACCATAGAGAATAGCAGTTTACATTTCTTAGTTTCCTAAGGAAGGCAGGCTTACAGGTTCAGCCTACTTATCCATCTGTCTTTCAATCCCTCTCTAATGACTTTCAAACATCTTAGCAGACTGGAGAGAAGGGATGAAGCCTCAAAGCTGTTAAGTTTGTATGATCATTGTGACACTGGGCAAGGAAGGGAAAGAGAGGATTCTTGTTAAAATCCTCCCCAGGGAAGAATGAGCAGGACTGAGCTGTCAGACCTGCTTTTTGTTGGCGGGTGCCTTCCAAGCCTCTGTACACAGGCAGTTCTGTCAATCCTCCTGTGGTGCTCATGCCTTGCCATCTAAGGCAGCCACAGGGAACCAGCCATCATCACTTCTGCTGCCTGCAGAACAGTTTTAGCTTACTTGCAAATCTAACAGATTTGCAGAAAAAAATAACCTGGCAAATAAGAAAACTACTAGCCCCTGGATTTGGAAGGTGTCTAAGGAATATGCCCTGGATTATGATATTTTAAAAATCCGGATCTTTGAATGTTCTGCATGTAAGTAAGCATTTCAGTACACCTATGTTTTCCCATATCTGACCCTCCTTGAAAGGTGAGGCATGAAGTCTGGTACTTTGATTCAATATCACTGTATTCATAGCTCAATATCATTCTACTTATCCTCACAAAGCCTTTTATGACCTGGGCAGAGCTATCACCCATTTTCCTAATAATGAACCTTGAGATTAATCCACTTGGTTAAAATCACAAGGTAGAGCCAGAGAAAGATTTAACTCTACCTCTATTATGGTCCATACTCCCATACTGTCAAAAACCTCTAGTGAAATCAGCTGTGAATGTGCAAGGCTAATAGCATTCATTTGCCACATTAATGAGAACAGCACAAAACCTCAAATATAAACTGTTTTGTGATTTGTACTGTAGGTTCCTGAGAATAAAAGCTGCCTTTCAGTTGGATTCTGCAGCACATTGAACAGTGGGACCTTGGTAAGCTTAGTATAACACCACCAATAAATGCATAGGAAATGATGGTACCTATTCTCAAGGGGTTACTATGTCTTTTTTATTATTATTTAGTTCATGAATAACAGATTAGGATCATACCTTTCCCTCTTGTTTTTTTAAGGGTGCTATGAGAACACCTAAAATATTATTGGCAGCCACATTCCTCTGATATTCCTTTAACTGAAAGGAGAAAAGATCAGCTCCACCATTCCATCTCCTCTAATTGAGTTTTATTTATGGACTCATTAGAGGAAAAATGTGTGCTATTTTTATTTAGCTGAAAGAAAGAAAAAATGTGCCATTATTTAGCTTAAAGGAAAAAAATCTAAACACTTTTACTAACAGATGATCCTTTGGACCACTTAGGCAGCTCTTTGACTTTAATAAAATACTTTGGCTTTTTTTTTAAAACATTTTATAAAGTGACTGAGAAGCCCATGAATAAAGGTTGTCTTTGCATTCCATGGCATAGAAGGTGACTGGTCATTGCCAAGCAGATTTTATTCCTCTCTACATTAGCAGGGTCTCTGGTTTCACCATTACAAGGATACAGTCCTTTTATGAAAGCCTGTGTTGTGAACTGAGGGAGAGAAGGGGATCCACAGAATTCCCTTACTGCAGAGCTCAGGAAAAAATAGGATGCTCTTTTCTGCATCCTTTGGTAGGTCCTTTTTAGTCAGCAGGAATGACTTGAACTAAGATGACTCAGCACAGCAGCCACATTCAATGGTAGGCCAGCTATTTTCAGCTCTGGCTTCATGCCATACCTCAGTCAAGGTGTACTGCACTCCTCCTCCATTCATCCTCCATCGTGCAGCTCCCAGGAGCCTTAGCAGCTATTGCAATAGTGCAGGAGCTGATGGAGTCCTGAGACAGGTCTCAGGTGGGACACATTCAGGGCTCAGCTCTGCTGGAGGCTTAACATGATTCAAGGATGGTGTTTGCAAATAGTATGACTGCAAGTTGTGTGCAAGAGAAGATAGGGGCAACAGTCACACCATGTCCAGGTGTGATTGCCAGCCCTTGATAGGGTGCTAGGGTTTAGAAGATGTTTTGGAAGACAGGAAGGTCCTAGCATAATATGAGATTTGGCTTCAACGTGAGCATCTTGTGCCTGAGTAATTTTTTTTTCCTCAACAAATCGTTTTCTAGACAATGAAAATGTGGTAAGGTGAGCTGGATTTATGGGAAAACTTGCTACAGTGCCTTGCTGGGAAGGGTCAGTTTAACTAGGAAAGGCAGCAGTTGGAACAATAGTAAAATAATGAATGAGCAAAACCTAGTGGTGCCAGATCTGGGCTCCTGCATGACCCCCCAGGACTGTGGGTAACCTCCTGAGGAACCCTCCTTCCCCTTCTGCTTAATGCCAAGTGTGGTATTTATCAGCTAGTAATGCAAAAGAGTCAATGAACTGGCCCGCAGGGATTAATATAGCCACAGACTCACTAAAATGCTGAGGAATAAAAGATTGAAGTAACTCATTCAGGTATAGCTCACTTTTTTTGTACTTCAGGTTGAAAAATTCCCCCTGTAGATATAACTTATTAATTTTTCCTGTTAATATTTTCTAATACACCAGTGACAGTACCTGGCAAGCTGGGCTCCATGATAAGAGCAACTTTGACTTGCACATATGTTTCACCAGTTTCTGACAGTGTCTCTAGACATGCTAAACCCTTTAACTAGGAGAAAAAGTTCTTTAAAGATGGAGTATGGATTTTCAGATGATGCCTTTGAAATGCTAATGGCACTGATCAGCCAGCAGTCTATCCCCATTGCTAGCCTGGGACAGAGAGTAAAGGAAACAGCATTTCCTGGGCAACATTGTTTTCCATAGCCCATCTGTCCCTTCCAGGTAGGCAGCAGCTCAGTATGGTGCCAGTGAAGTGGTGGGATGATCTAGGGGATCAGTAGATCTGCTTGAGCTCCCACATATCCTGCTCCAGGGCCAGGTGTGCCAGCGCTGGGTTGTGCTGGAGTGCCTGGCAAAGGCACTGGGAGAAATGGTCTATCAGTCAGCAGCTGAGCCCAAGCCATTTTTTGTTTCAGTTGCACTCAAGAAGTCTTCCTTAGCCTCAAATCAGCCATTTTATAGCATCTTAAAATTTGCTTTGAAAAGCTTTCAAGAAAGTTGGGATTGTTGGGGGGGGGATGGACAAAAAAACAACCCAGAACCTCCCCCCCAAACCAAACAAACCCCCAAAAAACACCACCAAACAATAAAATAACAACAACAAAAAAAAAACACTGTAGGAGAAAACCTTCCACTAGCTTAATTTGAAAAGTAAAAGTGGTTTCCTCTGACTTGTCTGAATATTTTATTTCCTTGCTTTTGGAAGACCTATTGTCTGAATTAGAACAGGGTCCAAGAATAGCTTCCATCCTTTCAAAGCTGTCCCCGTATTTTTTTTTCTGCTTTTACTGTTCATTCAAAATATTTTGCTCTGTTCTGTGACTGTTGCATCTGCAAGCTGTCCACACACATTCTCAGAGACCAAGGGCCAAGTGTTTCTGGCAAAGTTGAAAGCACTCCAGGGTTTACAGCTCTGGTAGCTGGGGAGCCTTGGAGCCCTGTCACCCTGTGCCCCAGGCACTCTGCATAGAGGGGCTGCCCTGGCATAAAGGATCTTAAAGCCAACATCTGTCTACAGCATAGCCATTTCCAGACTTGTGACCCCAGATCCAGACGCAAGCCTCACTTCTACTTGAACTTCCACCAGGCTCCTAGCCTCTAGTTTGGCAATTGCTGCTGTAGTTCATCGAAAGTTTCTCAAAACCCGTACAATTCCACAAACCCTGCAGTTTCAACAAATCAGCATTTTTCTTCTGAAACCTGTTCTGCTGGAAATTTCCCAACCCTGTTCTACAGAGAGCCATTACTTCTGAAATGTTTTTGTAAACATTTATTGCAGGGTTTTTCTTAATGACAGCAGCCACAGACTCTGGCTGAGCTTAATTTGGCAATTTGCAGATCTCACTCCTTTTTGTGCTTTGGCCAGTTAGAGGAGTGGAAAAATTTTTTGTCTTTCAACACTACTGCTGTGGTTTGGCTGCAAGATGTGCTACAAAATATTTCCTGGAGATGACCCTGTCTGAGAGCAATGTGATGGTACTCAGGGCATTGCTTGTAGACAGTGGCAAAATACATTTGTGTAGCATCCTTCCCTTACAAATATTCACCATAGAGGAAGGTTTGCCAGTGCATAGGCAATATCAAGTGGATGGGAAGAGTCTCAGTTTACATTGGCTGCATAATTTCCTTTGGTCTTTTCTAGAGAAAGGACATCAAGTCTCACCACAGGGAAAACAAAAATACAGATCCTGGTGGCACTCAGCATCAGTCAAGCTATATCCAGAGGGTTGGCAGTTACCACTTTCCCCGCAGGCTTTTGCTTCCTACCCAAAAACCTTGGAAGCCCTTTGCAGTCTGGCACCCAGACCTTATGCATGTTTTTAAGACCCCAGCAGAACAGTGTTGGTGTGAGGTGGCACACAGGGAATAGTGGTGGAGGGAGAATCTCCATGACATTTGTACCAGGACTGGAGGCTGTTTCTCATGACTGCCTAGGGAGGTGGGTCCCAAAGGGGCTTCCCCTTCTGCCTGGGAAGTAGAGCAGGGGAACCCTGAGCCCATCCCCTTGCTGTCTGGGCAGGAGCTGTAGACCATCCTTCACAGACAGACAGGTACCCCAGCATGGCTTTGCTGATCAGCGTTTCCTTAGTGCTCCCAGTGCTGTTGCAGGGAGGTGGCCAGCAGGATATAGTTAGCCTGGATATGATTTCATTAACATTGCTTTGTGGGCCAGTGAAAGTCTGCTGTTTTTTGCATCATCCCTGATCTACAGCTGCAGTATGGAGAGGAAAACTCAGCTTGCAGCACTGGCCAGGGATATTGCTATCTGCTGTTCCTGTTAGCTGTCTGCCTTCCCTTGTCCCGGAGACCTTTTTCCCCACAGATGCTTTCTGTGCTGGAATGTGAATTTGCTCTGTGTTCATTATATTAAAATCTCCTCTCCCTCAGGTTTTGATTACCTGATCAGTGTTCCTGAGCTCTTGCCTTAGTATCTAATGCACCTCTGGGATCTATCTACTCTCTAAACTTGATCCCTGCTGAAGATAAGTCCTCACCTACACATGTGAGGATGTACACATGGCTGTACGTTCTTGGATTAATCCACTGAGCTCCTTGAAAGTGTTTTGATCAGCCCCTTTGTACTGCAGGATGCAATTGCCTACAAGTAAAGGACTGCTGGTGCATTTTGGTTTTTTTCTATTGCCAAATCACACTGAGCACAATGCTGTGGCAGAAAAAAAAAACATGCAGGAATTTGATAATCTTTCTGTTCTTTGACCATAAGTGTTTAATGGGTGTAATACATAACCAAGGGCATAAAGCATCCTGCAAGAGATACCCAGAGTGAGGCCTGCCAGCACCTGGCAAGGCAGAGGCAGAGTAGAGGTGTCAGGCTGCCATGAGAGGTTAGGAGCATCCCCTAGGCAGCTTAGCCATACCAGTACTGCCTCTCAGCTTCCCCCAGGCAGCAAGCTCCAAAACTTGTTCCCATTGTTTTAGTCAACCCACACAGTGTCCTTCCTCTATAGGAGGTTACTGTCTGCAATGAGGGGTAGGTCCTCAGCAGGACTAAGCACATGCAGCTGCTTTGGAGAGGCTCACATTGATTTACACTGAACTTCTCAAGCAGTGATGTGCTGAGGCTTCTCTGCCATCAGGGAACATGTGCTCCATCCTTTCATTGATCCTCTGAAGCTCGTAGTGGGGCTAGGGCATTTCTGCTGGGCTCCCCAAGCTCCAAAAGAGAATCCACAATTGTATCTTTAAAATTGAGCCCCACTTCCCAGCTGCCCAAAAGAAAAACTCTTCAGCATTAAGGTTGCCTTTCACTGTGAAAATTACACATAATATACTTCTGTGCTGGAGCAGAAAGTTCAGGTAGATGCATAAAATTACCAGAGTCTTTCACAGATGGGAGAGTTAAGATTTGTCCTTTCACTGCCATATAGGAGTCAGGACACATGGAAAAAAATCTCATCTCTCCAGGGGTCCCTGTGCATTTGCTGAGTTTTTTCCTGCCATTCGGAGTGCTGAGGCTGCTTCTGCAAAGTGAGGCAAAGTGCTACAATCTAGCCTTTATACTTAAAGCTCACTTCAGGCCTCCGTAATGAGTCCAGTTGCATTTAATATAGACACCCAAGTGAATCTAAGCAACATGTTTGTGTGCTTAAAGCAGAAAAGAAAATAAAGTTTTTCATCAGGTGCCTCCAATTTGTCCATTTTTTCTGTTCCTTACAGGATCTATAACACTGAATTACAGCCCAGAACACCCTCTCCTCTTAAAACTGCTTCAGAGGTAGTAGAAACCACACAAAGCAGGACTGCATAACCCTTTTTCCTCCTTAAATCATTTCATATTTTGCAGGTCCTATAGAATGTTTTGCAGTTCAGGAGAACAGTTGCTCTGGGACACCACACATCACATTTTAAATAATAGCCTGAGTGTTGCCAGGAGGAATATTAGTAACATGTGCCAATTTTAAAAGGTTTGTAAAAGAGTTTCCCATTATATAACTACACCAAGCAGCCATTTCAGTGTCATTTATGCCTTGTTATGTTTCAACATCACTCTAAGTTTATATGTAATTTCTGAAATAAGAAAACACTTGCTCCAGTAGACACCTTCTAGTTCTCTCTCTAGAAAGGATCTGGCTCCAGGTGAGAATACTGGGGGGTTTCTGGTACCATTGCTTGGATTAAGCTCTTTGGTCTTACAGAATTATTAACATCCTCCAAAGAGTATCAGGACAGCTGCTTGTCTGGCGCTCAGCAGGCAAGCTGCAAGTTTAGCAGTGGGGAGAGCTTGTTAAGTAGATGCTATGAGATGCTCTGGTCTCCTGGGATTTGTTCATAACTCCCAAAGTAATGAAGCAAACTGCCTTCAACGAACTGCAGGAAGACCTATGACCCCCAGCCAAGCTGAGACTGGTACCAGTTTTGGTGCCAGGGACCTATGGCTGAAGGACGTTTACTTTGCACAGCCACCCCAGGTGAGTGGCAGACACCGGCTCTGGCAGCAGTAATGCAGCTATGGTATGAAGGACAAGCCCATGGACCCACTCCAAAGACTGAACTGCTTCTGTGTGATCCACATGGAGACAGAGGAGGATGCTGTCACGTCCAGATCACCCTTGACTGGGTCCTTGCCCTTGCTTAGGATATTGGCCTCTGGTTATTTTGTTTTTCTCCTCCTTACCCTGTGCTGACTGCTCTTAGGAGCCAGCAGTGGTGTGGCTGCAGCTCTACCCACCAGCAGCTTACAAAGCTGCTGATGCCACTGGCAGCGATGGGCAGGACAGATGGGGTGTGAGGAAGAAAGGTCTCAGCTGTTTTTGTTGATGCACAGCTGGCTCTGAAGCTCTGGCAGATGTAAACTTCGGGGCTCAGCTTATACCAGGAGTGGATGTAAGACAGCAGCAGAAGTCCAGATGACAAAGCCGATCTCCTCTGCACCTCATTACAAAGATTGGCAAAATGGTTTGGGTTAGAGTCCCTAACAGTGAACACCTGCAAAACCCACGTTTTTAAACGGCTTCTGGAGCAGGGGCTTTGCTCCTACCTCTCTCCGCCTGCCTCCCCGCCTTGCTCCATCCGGGGCCTGGTGCACTGAGAGTACTCCAGGCTAGAGGGTGCTACAGGCTCGAGTCTTCTCAGACTGACGAAGAATTAAAAGTCAGTGGGTCTCCACTCTTGCTCTATTCACTTCCTAAGTATATAAATGGAGGATGCCTTTTTTTTTCTTCTCTAAAAGAAAAATAAATATAACTTGATATTTGGAGTGTGAACTTCTTGGTGTGAAAGCATGTTCTCTAAGCGTGCCTTAACTCTTCTGGAATTAGAGACCAGCCTTTCTAGTTTTAGGATCCCCCTCCAGGAGAAATAAGCGGTCAGCAGATCAGACTGTGAGAATGCAGGCTTTGTTGAGAAGGTGAAATCTTGTCACTGGGGGGCTATAAAGCTAAGGAGCAGAAGAGGTCTAATACATCCATTCTGTCTTTACTGGAAAGCACAGTCCCTGTGTCAGAGTCAGCCAAGTCCAATGTGCCTACGCCTCAGCACTTCTGGTTCCCAGTTGTAGTGTAAACACATCTCCTTGGGGACTCGAACCAAGGCACCATCCTAACCACTGAAGTAGCTGTGGCACAAGCGTGCTCTGTGCTGCTGTCTAGAGCCCATAAACTTCAGTACAGAGGCAGGGCAGAAAGCCATGGACAGTAATGTCTTAAACCACTTCATTGAGCTTTTCCAGAGCTCATTTGTCAGAGCCTGAGGTCTTTAACTGAACATAATCTTTCCTGAAAAGAAGGCATCAGTGCTGTATGAAAACACTGGAGATATTTTGAAGAGTGCAATCACAGCTTGCAGTGCAGAGACCACAGCTGGCTTTCTGTACATGAAAAATCAGTTGAATCTTCAACATTCCAAAACCCCAGATGTTTACACCCTGCATGGGACCTGCTAGCGCTTGGGTTGTCATCTTCTACATGCTTTCACCCTAAACCAGGCATAAGGTATTGTGTTTGCACAATTTCTGGATTAAAACCTGAAATCCTGAGAAAAAAAATGAGATGAGCGTAACAGAGGGGAGGGAACAGAATGGATATCATTGCAATTGCTTTGAAACATCACCTTATGATAAACAGGCACCTAACTTAAAAACAACTTGACAATAGAAACACAATAGTCAACACTGGAATGAGCTGAAATGGCAAACAGGATAGGTGAGAGCAGAGGAGTGTGTACCTTAACCCTAGCACTGACTGTGTGTGTGTGATCTTGGTAGAAGCTGTACTTTGTTTTCCTGTACCATGAGATGGAAAACAGTATTTCCTTATCTCACAGTACTTTTGTAAGTCTTAATTAGTTTATGATCATAAATCACTGTAAGAGCTCAAGCAGGAGTATCCATTTACTGTGTAGCTGAAAATGATACAATCATTTTTTTCTCTTTGAAAAAGCACAATACAGGGTAAATATCATGCAAACTCAGATGCTTAATTATAATTTTGAACAGCCTATTATTGAAAGGAAGAGTTAGTTAACCACAGAAGAGCTTTCCATTTCCAGAGCTGGATCTGCAACTTGTGTGCTTGCAGAGTCTAGAGACATGATGGCTTTCTATCAGATCTTCTTAATGTTAGGCTAAAATACCAATGACTGTAATCCTAAGGAAGAATCCAAAGCCTGCATAGCTCTAAAGGAGAAGGAAGTGGGTAGCAGTGCTCTCCGTGTCTAGGAAATGTTTATTTGACAAATATTTAGCAAGCTTGGAGGTATTTTTGAGAAAAAAAAAAATGGCATGGGTTCATGTTGATGAATGTTTTGCTACTGATTAAATCTGAGCCTGTATAAACTGTGCAGTGACAAAGAAATCTGAGACTGTAATGAGGAAACAGTTGGGTAGGATGTGAGAGATTGAAACCACAGATATTGCCATCCCCAGGAGAAATACCTTATTCTAAGGACTGGAAATTAGTTTGGGACTGCTGGATTCCATTCAAGGAGTAAGTCCTATTATGTACAATATCTTCTAATCTTTACCTCAGAAATTGCCTTGGAAAACCAAATCTTGTATTGCAATAATTAAAGGAAAACATATGTGAAACAAGACACTTATTTCTTGTCTGGACTTCCATTAGTCTGCCCAGTATAAAACCTCACAGTGTCTCTAGTCAGTATAGATCAACTTCCTCCTACACATCCCCAGATAGAAAATGTCTTTGAGCATTTTATAGATGTAGGATTTCCAAGACACTCAAATTTAGTTGTGCGACCTGGCCTCGTGCTTCAATATTCATTTGTTATACAGCTAACCTTCTTGGTGCAGCAATCCCACTAACTTCACCAAGGTATTACATTCAAGCAGGTCCCAAAGTTGTTGCTGAACCGTATTGCTTTGCGTGTTACTTTTTACCATAGAGGCCAAACATTTTGAAAAGTGTTAACCTAAAAATGAATTCCCTAGCTTCTGACTGGGACCCTTATTAAAGCAACACTGGATGTGCAATACTTTTGGACATGATGATGTTAATATAATAGGTCCACTTATTCATCAAAGTTAACTTAGCTTTGAAAATGTATGTCTAGCATCAATACATTTATATCTTTTTGTACCCTGAGTAATTTCCTTTTGACATTAATGAACCTTTTATTGCAACACACAATCCACATTGTATATCCTTGCTCAGCAATATTGACACCCAAAAGTCAAAACTGAGTGAAATGGCCTAGATCCCATGAAAACACAAATTGGGTTTGTGGTCAACTAAAATCTGAGTTTTGTACACACAGAGACATAACTGGCCATTGGAGTTTTTCAAGTATTTCTTTGCTGAGGTGTTCTTTGCCACGCTGGTGGTGGTTGCAAAATTCTATTCTTCATAAGAAAAAAAAAAAAGTTATATAAATACTGCAAATGCTCTGTGTGTGATAGGTAAGACTATGCTGGGTACAACTACAGCAAGACAGGCTCTTCTTGGGCACAACCCTAGCTGACAGCAAATTGCACAAGGTAACCTGCGCTGCCTCCATAAGCCAGAGCAGGGGACTCAGCTGTCAGGAAATCTCACCATGCCCCTTTAGCTGCAGTTGAAAACTTCATAAGGAGAAGAAATTGATGGTCAAAGCCCTTTCTAATAGTCCCCCAACATCTTCCTGATGGGATTTCAAACAACAGAAAAGGGCTGAATGATCAAGGTTAAAACAAAGACATAGCTGGGAAAATTGTGAGTTCAGTGGGTAGCTTTTTGGATTCAGGCCCTTCCTGTTTATGCTCAGATATCTCTCTCCTCATCACATCTGACATTTTGAGCCTGCAAATGCGGATTACATTAGAGGGTGGGAACAGTGCTGCAGCAGACATGTTCATTCTTTTCATAATTATTTTTTCCAAATTGTTATAAAATCTCCAGGTTTGTACAGATAGTCTGGGTAATCATTATACCTTATGGAGAGCAAGAATTTTATTCAAAAAATGGGGTTTTTTTTGGCAAATATCAGTGAGATGTATACCTGACTCCTTCAAATTATGATGTGATATCAAAATGTTTGGGCTCATGTTCCTTTTAGTTTGCCTCTGTTCCTCATCTGGGAAGGCTGCATTTCCAAAGTTATTCAGGGTAAAGTCTGAAATTTAAAAATAGACCAGTCCCCAAAAGGGAATGAGAGATGTTCAGCAGAGCCAGGCTCTCTCTGTAAGGCAGGGCTTTTGCAGACAGTTAGTGTTAGGAGGAAAAGGTTGGATTCAGATGCTGTGTCATGACTACTGACCCACAATCACCCCTCAGTCCCTTGCTAAAATTGTGTGCTGTGTGTACTTGCTGCTCTCCAACTACTTTCCGCCGAGTGTCCTTGGAGCAGTTTGGCCCTGGAGCAAAGCTTTAATTGCTTGTGCTTCTAAGTGCTCCAAAAATCCACTTGTGTATTTTAGAAACATTTTCAAAGAGGAAAAAAAAAAAAGGAGTTAAATGGTTTTAACACATTTAAAATAATTGTAAGAGTAAAGGGATGGACTGAGAGAGTGATAAATGTAGCTACAGATCAATGGACTCAGAAGTGCTTTTTGGTTGTTCTTTTTTTTTTGGATTCACAGGTGAAAACATAGTATTATAAACATAGCATAAAAATAAGACAAACAATTTTCATTTTCTATTTGTTTCATTGCATGTCATCTGAAATGTTCCCTGCAAGCAAGTTTCATGTTAGAAGTTTTGTTTTTGCCTATTTTGAAATACATGTAATTGAAAGTGGAAACAAGCTATCGTGGTCTTGAAAAAATGGTAGTTTTGCCTGGAATATGATAAAATGAAGAAGCTGGACATTATCAAAGTTTTTCTATTTTTATTTTTTTGCTTGAAATTGGCATATATTTTTATTCTATGAAAATTACAATATTGGTGGAGATTTAACCAGAGAGACACTAACTTTCCTCATAACACTGTTATTCCACCTTAGCTCCAAGGCCATTCTTAAGTCTTGCTTCCTGGGGCTGTTTGCTCAGGAGGTTCCTCAGGCTTCTCTTGCAGCAAGAAGCTGATTTTAATAATCAAAATTCTCTCAAGGCATGTGGATGGGGAAACTGTCTTCAAAGCTGGTAGGGCCTGGGGCACACCTGGGAATGGAAAATGGAGATAATGTGATTAAGGGTGTGCAGGGATAGAGAAATCCCTCACAAACTGGGGCTTCATGTTAAAAAAAACCAAAACAACAAAAACAGACTAAAACTTTTTGCCCTAAGTAGACTGTTCAGAAGCAATTATGCTGGGAAATAAGCTACAATAGGGCTTGCAGTACAGGTTCACAGCAACTACGTGAACAATTTTTCAAGGCAGGGACTCTCTTTCCTGGCTAACCCAGGGGCACACAACTCATATGGCTAATTATCTTCACTGAGCATCTTTGCCTTTTCCCTGCTCTATGAGTTATCCAGGGAATACAACCCAGCAGAAAACCTTCAACAGTCATTTCATTGCTCATACACCTTGAGTCTGACAGAGACTGAGAATGCCCAGGGTTGAGTCACCATCCCTGGAGGCATTTAAAAGACATGTAAATGTGACACTTAGGGACATGGTTTATTGGTGGACTTGGCAGTGTTAGGGTAACAGTTGGACTTGATGATCTTGAAGGCCTTTTCTAATGTAAATGAATCTATGATTCTGTGATTATAGCAGAGTTATGCTTTGCTCAATTTCTACTACAGCTACATCTAGCCAACCTTCTCTGTCTTCCCAAAATATCCCTCAACCCGGTTGATTTTGGTGAAAAATAAAAAATGAAAAAATTTGATCTGTGCTAAAATTTTCAGGAAAGATCCTAACCAAAGTGTGGTTCATCTGTAGCAGGTGCAAGAGATTCAGCTGACACAGAAGCAGTGAAAAATGTAGTTGTTCAACTATCTGTGTTGGTGCAAGTAAATACTCTAAGCCTCCTGCAGCCAACATAGCCCATGAGCAATCCAGCCCTGTGCTGAGTACTGCCTGGAGGGTGCTGAGCTCCCTGCACATCCACAGGCTATTCTATAATTCCAGTACCTCCCAAGAAGAGGCGTGGAAATGGTGCTGCAGCCCTGAAACCTAATGCATTCTGCTTGTGTTCCCCTCTATTTAGTTAGGAAAGTGGTAAACACTGCAGAGATTAACCTTGTAACCTCAGCTAATTCACATTAAGTTAGTAAAATGGAGCAGAATCTAGAAACAATCGGCATTTGTGGCTTTCTAGGGCTTTTAAGCTCATTTCTCTGCAATGCAAAACTCCCTCTCCAATGATTTGTTCAGCTTTAAATCCTCTGAATTCCAAGCTTTTATGTTATTACAAACTTCCCTTTATTGATTGTGTCTGTGCCAGCAGGTGCATGAACTGGTAGGCCCATGGCAATGTGCAATTTATTACTTCCAAACAGACCATTTTTTTTCTGGTTCTTACAAGTTCTGGAGCTATTACCTGATATTTGGCTATTAAGGTTACAAGAGCGGAGACGCCTCACTTCTGAGCCTGTAACTATGACTATCAAAAAGGCTGCTGTGTAACTGGTGTTTGAAATGTGTGTGCCAGCTGGGAAACCTGCACATGTGGAAAAACAGCAGTGTAAGGAATAAAGAGATGTAATAAATGCTGTTAAGAATAAGCAAGATGTTGCAACTAGAATTTCTGTTTGCATGAGAAGGAAACTATCCCTCTTGATTAATAAAATAATCGGGGCTATGCTCCCACCAGATCCTACTTAGGAGGGGTCCCCAGGCAGATTTAATGCTGAGGAAGGTCCAGGCAGTGTCCTGAGTCTGTTATTCAGTAACGAGTGTGCTTCTCTCCATTTGCTCCAGAGGAGCATCCCCCCTTGCTTGCAAGGTGTTTGCTCTCTGTGATGCTGCCTTCTGTTTCTGCCTCATTTTGGTTATATGCTTTGATTTATCTCTGGCAGAAAATGTACATGAGGTGATGGCTATAACCAGTTGGACAGGGCATTTGAGAGAGGGAAGTCAAATTCTTGTGGCTTCATGAAAAAAAAAGATGACTTAGTTGGGTTGCCATTAAACTGTATGTACAGAATCCTGCTCAGAACTATTTCTGTTTTCTATTTAAAGGTTCTAAAAGCAGTGGAAGTCCATTTACAAGAAATAAAATAGTAGACAATAGGGACCTACCTCAGCAGGAAAAAGCACAGACTTTTATTTACAAGGAACTAATTCTTCCAAGTAAGGGGGAGTGTCAGACACAGCGACAGACTGCCCTTCCCTTCCCAAATGGCTGCTAAAAGGGACAGACATTGCACTCTGTCAAAATGTTTACATATGTCCTCCTCAACAGCCAAACCTACAGTTGCTTAGAGCCAGAAGTGAGTAATAAATATACCACTGACTTTCACCTTACTACAAAAGCTTTCACCTCAGAGGACAGGAAACCCTTTCCGACACACTTCACACCTTGAAAAAATGCCTTTGCATTACTCTGTGGGAACTGAAACGACCTTCGAGAGAGACCGTTTATTTGCATCTCTGCTCTGTCACAGGATGAGACTTGAGGAACATATTCCTTTAATACACTGCTCAGTCAGCCTTTGCTTCTTGCTTTTAGAAGAGAAGGCTCTCAGGAAAAGGGCTGTGATTCATTTTGTGCCTGCTTTTAAGGGACTGTGGTGGGGAAAAGTAAATTTCCATTTCCATTTCCATGCACTAGTCATGCAAGCTGTTAAAATCAGACGATTGTAGATGATGGTCTTGCTGACACTCACGTGGCTTTTGTAGTCTGTCAGTGCTCTTAGGAGGCTGAGAGGCTACTGGTTATTTTCTGCAGGCACTTGTCGTCCACCAAACCTTCATATAAAAGCATTTCTACACTTACTTGTTCTTCTGAGTCACCCTTCAACAGCATTCTTGCCTGCAGGCATGTATAGCCTGTGGTCTGTTTATGAGTTTAGCTTTATAGTCAGCCTAATTAGCTGCTGTGATAAGGATAATTAGGTAATTAGGATAATTTGGATAGCACAGTATGAGGCTTTTCAAACCTCTCTTCTGGAGAGCTTTATCTGCCACAATGTAGTCAGTGACACTTACCTGATCTAATGGAAAACAAAAACCCCATATATCTCTGAGTATAATTGATGTCAGACAGTTAACATCCAAGCCAAAGAGCTGAGAATAAGTAACCTTGAGACATACTCTGCAAAGATAGGCCTGTAGCACTAAACTCACACAGTCACAGCTGAAAGACACACGATAGCTTCCTCTTACCTTGAAGGTTACAAAATCAGGACTTGGATCCCTCTGTTCCTAACCTGCTGACTTTTGATAGAGACAGTGATGAAGCATTAGAAAAAATTTTCAAGAAAGCAAGGAATTCTCCCTCCCTTAATACCTTCAAAACCAAACTGAACATTGTCCTGGAAGACACACTCCAGAGAAATACAAGTTGTAAGCCACAGAGAAGGAACGACTAGAAACTCTTTCATACTTCAGAGAGAGTGAGACTGCAAGGTCTTGAGCCTTTCTTGCCTGAATGCCTGGGAATCAATGGACTTTCTCTCGTAACCCTTTTGTCTCATTCCCTTTTCCCCGTAATTCCTAATCTAGATGTTGTGAACATGGAAGTAGGAACTGCAGTGGGATCATAATTGCAAAGAGAGGACCTTAGGTAGAAATGTTTAGAAATATTTCTTGTTCCTAACTACAATTGCTGACCAGTTTGCAGGAGGTAAATATCCCAAGTTGTTTCAAGAGGTTGTCATTCAAACCTCAGGGAGGACTGAAAAGCAAGAGATAAACTGGGAATAAACAGGGAATTTGAAAAGAATAGGCATTAAACACCCAGTTGAATTTCCAACATTCATTGGAAGGGAATACTGAGCAGCCATTGGAGCCTAGGCTGAGGAGGAAGAAGATACAGGGCTTATTAAACAGGCTGCATGTTCATGGAGAAAGAAATTTGAAAGCTGGTGACTGATGACCTTTCTAGGGCATGAAAAGAGAAGATGATTCAACATGGAGAAGGGCAGCCAGGCTGAGCTCTGTTATTTGCTGCTCTGAGATGCCCCCAGAAACTTTCCCCTCTGTATCCATGCTGGTAATATGAAAAAGCTGTCCAAGTGAAGGTGAAGAGAAGCAGCCTTTGCATCACATGGGCACTCCTGGGGACAGGTACAGATACAGGTGCACCACACTTCCCTTCTCTGCATTGTGATGTGCAGGCTATATCTGAAGACAGAACAGTGTGGAAAGCATCACAGCTGGGAGGTGAGATAAGGCTACACAGCCCCTTGAGCACAGACAGTTGGCCAGGTCTTAGTCCTAACAGCTGAGTTACAGAAAAGGAGCTAAGATGAAGCTGAACTGCCTGCTATTCTTGTTATAGTGGGTCTGCCTGAGGGCATAGAGAGGAAAAGCTTTCCTAAAAAATTAATTTACTGAGGTTTTAAACCAGAGACAGGCAAGAATCCAAACTATATAAAGAAAATATGCAAGATGCATGTGAAATATAAGTGGAGTTATAAGAAACTATGGACTACAACTCCTCTAACATGCAGTATATTAGACCTGAGGGGTTCAGGCAGCACTGGTATACTGGAAGTCTCCTGACTTCTGCATGAGGGCTGGTCTTATCCAAGTAGCATTCCAGGAGGAGAAAAGGTTGTATTCCCTCTCACTTCTGCAAAGCAGATGAATCCAGGATTTCCTGCTTAAAAATGACCAGGGTTTCTTCAGGACAAACAGACACAGTTGGGCAAGGCTAAAAGCCAAATCAGTTCTTAACTTCTTATAGTAGTCTCCTGGGCTTTTCAGTGTTACTATTTTGTATAAATATATGCTGCAATTAACTGAACTGGTTGCCCAAACATCTATTGGCTGTTGCAGTGCCTCCGGGCTTTCCTAAGCAAAAGCCACAATTTGCTTCTGAATTGCAGTTCAGTGATTTGTGATATATTTATGCTCTGAGATGAGTGCCTCTAGTCCATACTTTCCATTAAATCACTTCTGGTGTTTAGATGTAACTGAGTCTTACTCTTAATCAGCGCTGAATAGAGTTGCTCAGGACATTTTTGCTGAAGTGATTTTTCCCTCACAAGATATCAATGTAGTTAACAAGTTATTTATTTATTTTCACAATAATCTGTAATGATGATGATTTCTCACCAATATTTTAATTCTCTTTTTTACCAAAAAAAAAAAAAAAAAAAAAAAAAGAAGGAAAAGGAAAGAAAAAAAGGTGTTTCCTCCTCTTTGTTTTTAGATATTTGTTGACACTCCTGTGTCACTGATTCTTCTAACTGGCATGTCATAACCTACTGCAGATGTGTGTAGGGAGATGAAGCAAATGGGAAAATGGACACAAGCACACAGTGTGCTCATCAAGTGAGATGATATATGACATAACAGACAGCACGGGATATGATAGTTATGTTACAATACCTGCTATAACAGCCATTATTTTAATAATTTATTATTTTATTTTAAAATAAATAAGGGCAGTTGCTACTCAGTAATGAATGGAACATCCTGTCTTTTCTGGATTATGTCTCCTACCAGTGTTAGCATATCCTAGCATTTGAAATATGAAAATACTCATAAATTGGATGAACAGCTATTGCTTAAAATGTTTTAACATAATTTCCAGTGAAGACTAGGCCACTTATGTCTCAAGAAATGATATAAAACTAATAAAAGTAACATAAGAATAAACATGTATGAAATTATTTACTTTTTCCCCAGAAAAGGACATTTTTTCCTGAATGCATAGATCAGAGAAGAACATACTCAGTGATGTTGTTCCCTCTGTCTCAGAATGAAAGGACATTTTCAAACTTTTTCACTGGTGAGAAAAACCAAAATGTTGTATCCATACATAGAACTACTGTATTTGTATAGAAGTGTAATGTTTTGTTGCTGCTTGATGACTGTCAGTGTTGCAGCCCCCAAACTGAAGCAGACTTGTTATACTTGAGGTTTGTGTAAGTAGTAACAGCCAGCTCTCTCTTTAGTAGCTAAAGTTCATCTTTAACCTTCTCTCTTTAGGGCTGAATGTTCCTTTCAAAACATGTTGTCAATACTCATTATGGATTTAATTATTACTGTTATCTCTATAAACGTCTATTCTGTTTTTGAGTTCTTTCCCTCAGTGTTATTGGCAACAAATTACACTACGCAATAACAAAATTAATGTGAAAAGCCTGTCCTTTTACAGGCTTTGTATTTGTTTTACTGAATTGCCCTGTTTGTTGGTTTCTTGAGATTTTGACATTATGAGCCAAGGGGAACCAAATCTCCCTGTCTCCCTGCCCTGACACTTTCATTGCTCGTATAGTTTTATCCTACTTCTCTCCTTCCTGAAAAAAAATTTTTAACACGGTCCTCTCAGAGATTTCTCTTCTACTTCCTTCATTATTTTCATTCCCATTCTCCAAGTTCTGTGTGCAGAGGATGCTTTTTGAGACAAGTAATCAGGAATGCATATTAGAACTGGCTGGAATTTGCTGTGTTTTCATCAGTACGATGAAAATTAGTTATATTGGAACAACATTTGGTGAAAGACATCCATTTTTTAATTAGGAACAAATGAAAAAAATCAATAGATGTATATTTTATCGCTTTAAAAAAAAAAAAAAAACCCACAACAAAAAGATGCTTCTTTCGTGTAGTAAATACATTATATTTATGTTTGCAATCAAAATTAAATATTTCCAGATGACCAAAAAGTAGTTTTAGGGAATCCAAGGAAAGATTTTTCTGGTCAATCCTTTCAGGATAAAAATTATACACTCAAATTCCTTGCTGATTTGAGGATGGAAAAAATGCTCAGTATGTATTTAATTTCTCTCCCACCTACCCATGTTACAGTACCCAGGTAAGGCAATGTCATTGATTTTCTATAATTGCATTACAATAGTCTTTATTTCCTATTCCATTCCACCTGCATCTTCATATACTGTTTGCCTTTTGATTTTAGCTATATATTCCTGCCATTCCATCTATTTTAAGTATTTCTGAAGAGAGTGTTAGCTCAGCAGGGAAAATGCTTATACTCCAGCACTCATAGGCAATTATTGCTCTGCTGAAGTATGCTTAGGGCTATTGGGACAGCCTGTCTTCTGTCTGTATTCTTCTGCTCATGTGTCTCTCAGGGGATTCTCACTCTCAGATCCCACAAGCGCTTATTACTTGTGTTTACTCTTTTGAGTGAATCACTGGCCATAAGCTTTCCCCTTACAGGTGTCAAAGACATCTGTGTGCATTGTTGGTCCTTCAATCTCAGAGAAGTTGCATCTCCTGCCTACCTGTTTGCCAGAGAGGGGCAATGTGTCATAGTCCAAACACCTCCCCAGGGGACCATGGTGCAATCAGATTGTGGAAAACGGCTCCAAGGAGATTTTAATCTCAGGTGGTTGGACTAGAGCTGATGTTTCTCTCCAGTCTTTGAGGATTAGCCATTGATTCAGACAGAGGAAAGCTGTTTCATGCTGGGGGCAGCAGGGAGTGGGCAGTGGCTGCTCACAAGCAGCCTAAATGGAAGCAAAAAAAGTTGCTTTGACAGTTTTAGGCTATTAAATTGACACTTTTGTGTCACATATTTCATGAAGTCAAATACCTTAGCATTGAGACAGTTGACCTTGCAGCAATTAAATGTTATTAACTTATTAGGTAATAATGAGAAATCTTGGTGTGGCAGACATTTTAGACAAAGCAACTGATGTGTGGGCAAATGCATCATGAACTGCAGGAAGTAGTCAAGGCACTAAAGCTGTGAAGCATCCAGAATTTAAATTTCCTATGAGGTTTGGAAGGAGGTAATTTTGTCCAGAGCGCAACAGTATTTGACCCAAATGGGTTATTTTAGGAGGTCAGACAGCCCTTGCCAAGCTGTTCTCCTTGAACTGTCAGACCAGTGGGGTTCTCCAGGTGTTATTAATGTTGAAAGCTTTTTGCTTGGACTAGCATGGAGAGATAGGGATGTCTCCTGGGAAGTTAAAAGGCTGCTTTGCACATAATAAAAGATGCTTTAATACCATCCCATGGAGATTCATCTTGTTTCTAATCTATCAAAACTAATTTGTGCCTCAGGGGCCTTTGGACCGTTGCCCAAGTTGCCTTGCCCATCTCTCATAAAAAAAAAAAAAAAGTTTGGCAGCATCATCATTTCATGAATGAAGCAGATTGATGTAAACAACTCTGTAAGTTTAATGGGGTCCATACTTACAAGCATTAGTCCCACTCTGACCCCATACTCTAGACTCCTGCTGACCTGGGGGTTAGGCTTGTCTGAAGATAACATGACTTTCTACACCAGTCCCCAGATTTGTTCAAGCTTGTGTTGACTTTCAGCCTGTCTGCCTAAAATATACATAGGGAAGGACAGATTGCTTTCTGCATCAAGTGTTGTCTAAAGGAAGTGTCTGCTGAGTTTTTGATTCTGGGCCAAGTTTCCTGCTGTCTAGCATTAGGACTTTGGCAAGGCAGTTTGGGCCCTGTCACAAAGAGAATCTATAAAAATGTTTTTTTCCTTGTCATCACACATAATTAAGGACAACATTTTAATCAGGCTGCTCCCACTTAATTGCAGTGCTTTGCGTTAGCTACCCTGGATCTGTTGTTTTAAGTAGATCCAGTGCATTTGTCAGACTGGATCAGGCTGGGAAGACGAAACATCATCAGAGATATGGAGAAGTCCATTATTTTATAAGGAAGGAATGTGCTCATATCATGGTGTGTTACAAAACAGCCACGGTTAAATGCAGAAGCGATTGATTACTGTGGTACTGGAAGTAGTCAGCTTTAAACTCTGGTAGCTTGCTGTGGTTTAAGAGACCACATGGAGAGCTGAAGCATTCACAATCAAATCTTGGGACTGGACAGGCAATTTTGATTGATTGATGATTTTATTTTGACTTAAATATTAAACACAGTAATGAAAAGAATTTGTAGGTACCTTGCACATGAAAAACATCCCTAAAAGCTCCAGACCTGTTTTTATTTAAAAAAGAAACTAAAGAAGAATTGAGCCAGAGAGCCATGAATTGTAACTTTTTGATCATTTGCAGCCCAACTGCTCCAGATTTTTTTTTTTTTTTTTGGCCTGCCTTGGAAACCACTATTTTTAGGCCTTGTTAACTCAAGGTACAGAACATTTTCCAGCATCATGGAGGCCTTAAACCCTTAATACAGGAACACTCAAGCAGAGGAAATACATGAAAGGAGCTAATGCTTCCATTCCTGAGCCATGGTGATCTCCAAGTTTTCTCTAAGTGCTACAGAGAAGCCAGTGGGCAGATCTGATATCCTGAGCTCGCTGTACAATGACCAATGACCCACTCAGTCCATGACACATTTTGCTCCAGCTTCAGCTTGTAAAGTGCAGCCCAGTACCAGGCTGTTACTGGAAAACCAGAAACACGCAGGACAGCTGTAAGAAGTGCATTGGCCTCCTAGTGCTAGTCACCATGAATGAGGAATGAGCCATAGAGGCATATAGGTTGGCCTTGCACATATGCGTGGTCATTACGGGACATGAGCTTCTACAAGGTGTCATTGCAAGCCTGCTGCATCAGTTGCTGTGCTCTGTAGCCTGCCTTATGCAAAAGTGGTCACTCAAATATTATACTTTGAGGGACGTAGCCCTCTGTCAGGTCAGAGATGCTGGTGCTAGCAATTGTTGAATGACAGCTGTTTGCCAAACCCTTTTAATAACACCAGTCAGTTGTTTATAATATGTTTTACCTAACTCAGGCTTCCCTTCAAGAAACATGGGGAACTGTTGGCATAAAGTTGACTAAGGCCAAAGTTGCCTTTTCCGTTCAAATGTATTGACATTTTGTAGTCTATTAACAGCATTTGATGGCTGTTACTGTTCTTTCTTTTGTCTGAGAGGCAAATACAGGGAACTACTACCCCAATCATAAGTGCATGAACTGTAGATTTCAATTAACAGCTTTTGAATATACCCGGAGCCACAGTTTCAGTTTTGACCACAGTGTAGCCAGTGAATCTGGTATACATGTGGGTTTGGGACACTATGAAAGTAAAGCACAGACATCCTAAAAATCTGGACCACCATCTTTATGTCCTACTGATAATCAACTAGATTTTCTACTGTCTGAATGCCCAAAAGACTATATCACCCAACAGCTCCCCTTCAGGATCATCAGACTTGCAGATGATATATCTGTGAATGTCTATAGCAAAAGAAGACTTGCTTCAGCAATGCCCTGTACCACATTTTGCAGATACAGGTGGAGATAAGGTATCTGTCTGCTCTGCTGGAGTGATTTGGCAGTGGGATACACCACACTCTTGATTGTTCAGGCTGTAATCTTGTGCATGCAATTAGCAGCTGTGGCATCTGTTGTGTCCATTTTAACCAGGTGGAGACATATAGTAAAAAGGTGGTGGCATGAAGACAGCTTGAGACTCTTGCCCTGTTTTTTCATTAGCTCTCTCCTTCCAGTACCCTCATATTGTCAAATCACTTCTTAATGCTGTGCAAAACAGGGATTTCCAGGGACCCAAAGCTGGAGAGAAGCTGGTGATGCAAAGCATCCGGGAGGAAGAATATGCAGCCATGTGTATTATAGCCTATTTATACTTCATGGAGTATCCCATGTCTCTTCCTTTCACCATGGGATCATCCAACCTGATGCTGCAGGTGATGCTTGTTTCTCACGTAACCCAGTACAGATGCAGGACCATACACCAGGGCCTACAAGCCTCATCATGGCTTCACAGCCACTCTTCTGTTTAACTGCAAATTCTAGGCCAAGATAAACACATAGTCACACAAGTCAATTTAAAAAAATCAGCATCCATAAACAGGTGACATGTCCTTCCACCTACAGCTATTGTCTTTGACTTCTCACCAGTGCCTCTCTTCTCAAGAGCTGGTCTGTCCTGCAGCACGTATAACATGTCTCTGTAAAATGCAAAGGGCTGGACCTAGTTGTGATCTTTCCTGTAGTGCCTATTCAGGCCTCGGTAGTTTCTCAAAGGTTGGAGAACTGGTAGTGAGCTGAGCTAGTGAGCTAAGCTGACCTATGTGCTGCCTGGCTTGGCTGACAGTCCCCAGTGCGATTTCATGTCATGGATGTGTTTCACACGAGCTTGCTCAGAAGAGGCAGGATGTGTCTGGTGTGGTGGAACCCACAGGTGTTTCAGAATTGCACTGCTCTGGGTTTCTTTGTTCTCCCCTTGGTGGTCAGTTCAAGTTATTAAAAGTCAGACATGCCAGCAGTGTTAGTTTCTTGTCAATGATTTTGACCATCACCCACTGGAAATGTCTTTGCAAATTCCTATCCTGACCACAGATATTCGCAGGAGATGAATAAATAAATGGATTGGCCAGAAATAGGATACTGGGAAGTCAGCAGTGGAAATCCCCTTTTGGCAACTGCTCCATCTGTGGATAAACGCTGAAGGAGAACTGTGCAAAGGGAACATCACTGTTGCCAGCACTGGCCTCCACTGGACACTCTGTACTGGACCATATTTCAATGACATCCACAAACACCACCCTCTTTCCAGCATATCAGGTGCTTGACAGAACTAGAGAGGATTTATGTCTAGGCAACATGGGAAGTATCAACTAAGGAGATCGTACTTCTATCATTCCAGGACTGGATTCAGGCTTCCTGTAAGTTTACCAGTCTTATAGCCCAAGCTTTCACAATCCCATGTTTTCCTAATCTTCTACAGCACAAATCCACCCTGGTGCACGAATTTACCTTTGTAAGTGTTGTTATGGTGCAAATACCTTCCCACAGTATTTCCTCAGTGGAAGGAATGGACAGGTGAGCGAGTAACTTCATATGTCATGCCAGCTTTATCCTCAGAATGACTTGGCTAAAAGTTTTGGATCTTGGTGGAAGCAACCTGCAGAAAATGCAGATCAGCAAACAAAATCCAAGGCACCCAAGTCACAATTACAAAGGGCATTTGATTGCCTGACTTACGGTTCACTGGGCATTTCTCAGTGTTATGGAGTTCTTGAACTCATCTCACAATAAGCTGATCTGAAAGTAAACATCTGACTGCAGTGGGGGTATAGCAGTAACAAAAGCAGAGAGCAGTGGGCTTTAGGTGTTAGCAACCTGTTTATCTCAATTAGTCACCAGGACGTGGGATGGGAATCCAGAGGTCTGGACTCTCTGCCTCTATCGTTATGTGCTCTATAATCTGTGGCAAGTGACTTCATTTAGCCATTCCTCAGTTTCCTTTTGTCTTTCCTAAGATGGTAAGCTTTTCTGGGCAGAGACTTGGGTCTTACTCAGGGTCTTTAGGTGCTACTGAAATGCAAAAATACAGCAATACCAAAAGTACTTGGAGACCTTGTTCTTGCTCCATTTGCAGGCAGTGACACTTCATCATAGCAGTGTGGATAAGGTTTGGATAATGTGACACGTGTGACATACTTCCTTTTGAGCAGGGTGTTTAAGAGCCCCCGTGTATGTATTAATATACTGTACACATACTTGATGTCTCTGGACAAAGGTACCTACACTGGCAATGAAAAGAAGCCATACTAGGTGTAAGCAACAGCAGGCAGGATTGTTACCTTGGTGCCCACTTTACCAGCAGAAGTTTCTGGGACACTT
Organism: Ceryle rudis; assembly: GCA_033439905.1. Classification (NCBI taxonomy): domain Eukaryota; kingdom Metazoa; phylum Chordata; class Aves; order Coraciiformes; family Cerylidae; genus Ceryle; species Ceryle rudis. Next base: position 96,347 of record JAAGNO010023359.1, on the reverse strand, counting down.
AGAAGGTGCGTTCTGCATTTCCTTACTTCTTCTTGAACAAGGAAAGCTTCTTAAGGGCTGCCTCAGCTCTGGCTTCTGGAAGGAGATGTCCATAGACTCAAGTGGTTAAAACCAGACATATTCTGGTGCGGGACAGCTGCTTCAGCAGGTCACCTCTCTTGTGCACATCTTTGCACCGTGGCCAGAATTAGTTTTTGACAATCAGTAAGCCATAGGCAAAACTGACATCCCTGGAGAGAAGCACTTAGCTGACAGCACTGAATCATTCTCCTGGTTTGCATAAAATGTGTACACTACAGGTCACGGGCATATCTGCTAATATTGTGCCACCGTGGTCTCCTGACTCTACCAGAAGGCTTGTCTGTGTGTCATTTGCCCTATATTGTCAATGATTCCTGGAAATTCTTCTTCTGACTGATAAGAACCTGTGCTTTTGAGATAAGAGGGTTAGTTTTATACCTGTTGGTGCCAAGAGGGCCTGAACAGCCATGACAGAAAGGAAAATCACAACACGAACAGGCTGTTGAGCCACAGAGTGCTAAGAGAATCAGCATGTTTCACATTGCCATCTAACTCTCCAAGCCAGCAGCTGATTTCTTGGCTCTGAAAACTCTAAGGTTATTCAATATATAGCTATCTCTTCAGATCTGTTTTTCTAATGGTAAATCAAAATATGGTTTCAATTTCATCAGAAAATGTCCTATTTATACAAGTGTTTGCAGTGGAGTTTTATGGTCTATTCCCAGTTGGATCAGAGCATTACATTGCATACAGCCGAAGTTCATGCCGTTTATGCTCTAACCGGTGCTGATGGGCAGCGAATGCATCTTGCGTTCAGCACATCACTCTTCCTTTTTCTTCTTCATTATCACTGAGGGAAATAATTGGGGAAAAGCCAGGAAGAGTTCTTAAGGCATGTTTCCAAGCCAGGACCTGGGATGTAGCCAGGTAGCTTTCAGTAATGTTACAGGGAGCCAGTTTCCCACAAACCATTTCAAGAACGCACCCTCCATCTTTCACAGTCCAGTTTCATCACAAATACCGAGGATCCACACACACACCCCCCCCACATGGAGAACAAAGCAGAACACATGGCAAAGCAATCAAATATGAAATATGGGGATTCTTGAATTTCATTTTGCCTCAGTATTTTGGACTCTTCCCTTCAGAGAATTAATCTGGTTACATGCATACCTTGCTGTATTGCTTACTATCATAGACGGAATAAGTCTGTGATCAACACATGGGTCTCTACCTCTTCTTTATTTTTCTTCCTAATTATTTTTTACTATTTTTTAATTTTTTTTCTTTTCTGGTTTTCTTTTTTTTTTCTTTTTTCTTTTTTCCACTAGTCATGAGGATGGATTTTTATTTACTCATCAGCTTGTGAGATGGAAATTCACATCACAGCTCATCAATTACTCCTGTCGCTTCTCCAATCCCCTTATCAACAAACAGAAACAAATCAAAGGAGTTAAGCACAGTGAGAGAGCCACTGAATGTGCAAACACTATTTTTGCTCAGGGACTTGTGTGCAAGGCAGTAACAGTAACATTTCTCTAAATGGGACTTTTTTCTTCCAGAAAAGAAGTTCCCATATCTATAGTCCTACTCTAGTACCCAAATAACTAGCTGCTTACTGCGAATGCTCAACGAAATTAAAGAACATATTTCAAATGAATGTATCTATAAATGATATTTATTTTTTAGAAAATAGCCTTCAAACAGAGACCAAAATCCCCTTCATGGTCTAGTCACAACCAGTAACTTGCCCATCTCTCCTTCTCAGTGGAACATCAACACAGATCTGCACAGCAGAGTGAAAAACTGTGCTTTGAAATTCAGTAGGTTAGTTCCTTGGCAAACACTTCCAAGCAAACAGTGCTTTAAATTCTATCAGCATCTCACTTGTGAAAATAGGAGCATCAGTTTCTCAGTTGACGGGCCAAACAGAAAGAATATGTTTTCAAATCATATTGAAATGCTTATGACTATTTTTAGCTTTCCCAGTAAGAGATGAAAAAAAAGTTCTTGTAGAATAATATATTTCCTTTCATTTTGTTCCCTCAGATTTTTCTTTTATAATAATTTAATTGATTTTAGGGATCAGTAAAAGTTTTAAAAAGTAAACTTATGCATTTTAGACTAAATTACTGCAAAATGTTAATTTTTCTCTACATTTTCTTTCTCAAAATTTAGTTAATATATAAATTTGTACATTTATCGTCACTGTGAAGAGACATTTTTTCAGTGGAAATTGATTTGCCTAAAATGATCTGCCTTGCTCAGCATCCATGACATGGAGGAAGTACAGAGAGTACTTTGAGCACTTAAAGATTTTTATATTCAAAATGTTCTTTCATGTAAAGCTTTTTTCTGAGTTCCTCAAATGAATTTGAGGAATCAGTTCAGTGAAGTCATCAAGCGTAAATTTAGCCATGACTTAAGCATGACTCTTCTAGCTAATCCAACCCATTGCTGTGTCTAAATAAACACAGAGCTCATCAGCACAGATTTGGTATCCACATTTCTCTGAGCCATGGCTCTCACTAAAATATATCACTCCCTATATAAACAAAAACAGTTAGAATTTTTTAACCTCAGTTAAAATACAAAAACAATGAAGGAATCTCTTTTCCAGCCCTTACCCTGCTAGATTTATGATCAAAAATACAATGTGTCTCTCAACAGGAGGAGGTCACAGAATGGTCTGAGCTAATATTGGAGCCTGTGAAAAAATGCATTATTGTTTGGTTAACCAGTGTCACACAATTAGGCAATGCTCAAAAATCAATTAGTCATACACTATAGCCAAAATGGCATGTTTTTCTAACTGTGGTATACCTTATTGCCTCTTGAAGCCCCGATACTAGTTCTAACCAAGATGTTTTTAAGTCCTACGTGACTTTAAAATGCCATCTTCTTAGAAAAAAAAAAAAAATCTGGGAATGATAGAGTTCCTAAAACATCCAGAACAGCTTTAGAACACTTTTTTTTGTTTGCCCTGGTCTGTATTTTCAGAAGCTTTGAGGTCAGTTTGTCTTTGTTCTTTGTCTTCTTTTTTTTTTTTTTTTTAATTTAACTAAGACGCAGCTGCGAAAACTAGATTCTTCTTTTGAACTCCTGTATTTACATTTGCTTCTGGCAGCCCCAAGGAAATGTGATTGTTTTAAAGCTTGCTGCAGTGTTTAAAAAGATTTTAATATGGGAGGCTAGAAGTAACATGTTACACAGTTCAGTGGATTTAGAGGTCTATACTACCTTCATTTCTCTGGTGATCAGGTGAAGCTGAGTGTAATTGTGGCAAAAATATGCTGGTGATTTCTAGTGGTTAAAGAAGCTGATAAAAAAATTAATGAGTGAAATGGTTCTAAGCTTGACCAGACATTCCCCAAGGTCAGGACCATTTGTACACAAGGCAATGCTTCTGATCTGTCCTGAAGGAGGACATAGAAGGTTTTGGTAGATAAAACATTTATACAATTAACCTACATTTTCAGACAGATGGAAGCCAAGACTGTTTTGGTGAAGGTGTACCCACTGACACTCTGGTCAGCATAGGACACAAAGTGGGTCTTCTGACACAGGTAATCCTTACTGCATAGTTGCTACTACCACAAGGTAAATTGGTCACACTTGTGACATGAAAGGCAGCAGCCACTGGCCAGGTAAGCATGTACATGGGCAGAAGCAGTATTAGCCTGCCAGCTGGTTTCCTTTTGGGGCTGGAGCACTCTTCTGGTTTTCTTTGTATATCATGTGAGGAAGTGGACTTTTAAACTCATCTAAAAATCAAATCTTAAGTCTTAGAGCAAAAATTAGTCTCAATCCTAATCAAAGAAAGCTTTAAATTGAGTTTTCATCTACTAGTTAATGAAAATCTTCATCAGTCCATTCAAACACTGTCACCCTAACAAAATGAACATTGCTGATGAGCTAAAGGCCTTGCGTTTTCTCCAGTGAAATACTTAGGCACACTTCTTGATAGTACATGTATAAGTAGACCTACTAAAATCAGTGGGACTTCTCATCTAGCAGGAATGTCCCTCTGGTTCACTGCTGGATCAAAATATCAAGTGATATATGGCTGGTGATAGGTTATATGTTCCAGCCAACACAGATGGTGTTATGGGCAAACTCCCATTGTATTTTGATCACTGAAGCTTTGATCCGACTGATAATCAACATCACGTGGCTCCATATGTGTAGGTCAGAAGTTTGCTCTGCAGTGAGGTGGTGGGAAACACTGATGCAGAATCTATATCTGCTGTCTCCAGAAGGAAAGCCCCTGCGATGAATTTTCAAAAAGTACTAGGCTGGTAATCCAAGTGAAGAAGGGGAGGAAAATCTTATAAAGATCAAAATCTCTTCTGTAGTGTTCAATTAATTAAATGACTGCTTGTGTCCAGATCAGCTTCCTCTTCTTGTTTGCTTTGTTTCTAGCAGGAAGAGATTATATGCCAGGCTCTCTTTCCTTTTCTTTTTTTTTTTTTTAACTTGAGGTCAGAAGCAAAATCTGATGGCCAAGAGTGGCCAAAGAGCCATTGTGTTGCATCCCACAGCAAGGAACCACTCTAAATACTCTGACTTTTGGGATCCTAGTTACAATTTGTCCTAAAACATGGGAATTCATGGTGAGGAGCACTGTCCTAACTAATTCCAATGTTATCTCCTCATATTCGTTCATGAGCTAAGTGAGAATACGATATTAACCACATCACCAACCAGGGTAACGTGACTGGCACTTAAATACAGTTTTCTTCTGTATGTTGATGTAAATCATCTAGATCCAGTGTGAACCCCCCAACCTTCTCACCAGTGTAACTTCATTAGCCGTGTGAATAGTACAGAGAAGAGTTACTCCAGGTGCAATATCCATACAATAGTTTTCACTTTTTTAGGGTTCAAAGTGCTACTCTTTTTACCTTTTGTTGCTGGGAGTGGGAAAAGTGCCTGACTGTGTCAGGATCCATTTTAAATCTCCTCAGTACAGTATGTGTCTGGCTTAGCTGGCCTGAGTGTCACTGAAGAGGAATGTGTGTGGGCCAAGGACTGCTTTCATCAGCAATATTTGGTGATCGCAGTGGTGCTTATAGTGGCAAGATATCACAGTGCTGCTGCTTTTGAGGATATGTCAAGGAGCATTTGGGAGGTAACTGTCCAGAACAACAAGCTCTGGTCCGTGAAAGGGCAGGGGGGGAAGCTGAGTTACTACCAGCCCTCTTTAATAAAAGAAAAAGCAGATTTCCATAGGAAAAACACTCATCGTCCCAGGAAGGCAGGTGTGAGAAGCCATGGTCCTCTTTCTCTTACTATGCTGAGCTCTCCATGCCAAAGAGTATCACCCTGGTCTCAATCTACCAGGGCTCAGGCTGCCTCATTCCAGATGCTAAAATGCAATTTCTCTCTCCAGTGATGGTGAACGGCTGAGCAAAATTTCTGTAACATTTAACAGAAAACAGAAAATGAAAGGAGCAATATCCTGCTTTATGTATGTTAGAACTGAATCCACAGTAAGCCTTAATACTTGAGAACTTAAGAATATGAAATAGAAATATCTGTTTTATTTCTGAAAAAAAAAAACAAAAACCCAAACCCAAATGTTTGCTCTTAAATAATCTTCATTTAAAAAAAAAAAAAAATCTTCTATATCTAAAAGGAAACAAGAACACTTGAAAAAATGAGATGATATCCCCACAGTATAGCTTCATAGCTTCACTGTGTACTTTGCTCTTCTCGTGAGAAGAGCTGCATGTAGAGAGCAGCAATGAGGTCCATAACAGCCCATGCCTGGGAAGAGAAGTCTGACTTGGACAGCCTCCTCAAAGTATGCATTTTCCTCACAAATGGTGGCTGTGCAAAGGTCCTGGGTATCCAAATCCTCCAGAAGTGGAGTGAATAAACCTTTGCCTTCTGGGCAGTATGCAAGAGGCCTGTTTGATCTCTTGTTTGTACATGATTTCCACTCATCCCCTTCCAGAGGAACTTGCTGTCCTGACGAAGAGAGCCCTTCCTCCCAGGACACAGCACAGACCCTTGGTGGGTGTTCCTCTGCACATATGTTTCTCGACAGCAAATTTGCCAAAGAGAAGTGCATACTCCCTTCACACTACTCCAATGTGTTATGTCTGGGGTTTTGACAGCTGCACTGCAAGTTCCTGTCATTGGCAGGAAAGAGAGATCAACAGAGCACAGAAATCCCTATCTTGGATAGATCGCTTCTCTTTCCTTTAAAATATGCAAAACAGTCACCTTAAATTAGATGTGGGCCAGAGCTGGATGTTTAAGATTCAGAGTTCGTCTGTCCTCTGGAGTCTGCACCTTTGGTTCAGGTTTGTTTAATAGGAAGATCTGACCTGGAGTCAGGACGCCCAAGTAGTATACATCCCAGCCCTGGCCAAATTTTGCTGTCTCTTTCTGAGAGACATTTTCCCAGTGGCTGGGAGATTACTTGTGGGTCTCTTCTGAATTACTCATGGTTTTTCAGCACCTCCCTACTGGTTCTTGATATACTCTTCCCTTGCCATAGTAAAGAATCTCTTGAGTTCTCAACAGGAGGTTCAGAAGACCCTGAGGCATTATGTGTTGCCGTTTCCTTACTTCTCTTAATTTCTCCTTAGCTCCTCATTAGTCTTTAATGTTTTACACACCACTCATCTTCAGTTTTGGGAGACGTATTTTCACCAGCTGATCTGGGAGATAATGGAGAACTTATACTTTCTTGATGTTCTGCCTTAACTGTCAGTTACTTAATTTCATCTACTGATTATAATCACACATCATGAGAGAGCTCCAGATAATTTTCTTTCCTCCTGCAGTGTCTCCTTCGGATACCTAAGATGCCTCTCTTAGCACTCTTCAGGTCATCCTTTCTCCCTTGCATTTTGGCCAAAATAGAACACACAGTTCCTTTGATATGATCTCACATAACTCAGTCTCTCTAGCCACTCCATCATTTTGCTGTGCTTCTCTGAATTCCTTCCAATTTGTTCTCACTACTGTTACTGAGCTGTCCAGAACCGAATGCAATATTAATATTCCACACACTGTATATAGTGCCTGTCAGGCAAAGATTAGGAGCTATATGAAGACTGATTATTTAAACCTCCCAATACCACCAGTGATCATGGAGTCAGTGACTATTATTATCCTAAATATGAAAAATTCCACTCATCTACTTATCAAGGTCAATTCATGTTTCTAATGGTTGAGTGAAACATTAGCTTTTTTTTTTATCTTCACTACAGTGAAGGGTAGGCCAGTAGACTTTGGCATCCATCCACAAAAAGCCTAGTATGATAATAGCATTATGGTATTTGCAGGCGCCTACTCGAACTGCCAGCCCCAGGTTCAGTGTATGCACTGCCTGTTCACTGCACAGGAGGGCTCAGTGCTTCAGGAGCAGCTAAGTGAGCAGACAAGGAATGCTGATGGGAAAGACAGGCCTCAAATCCCTGGTCCTTTCCTATGTCTGCTCTTTACTCACCAAAATGTGAGTAGGACATGGGGGAATGGGACATTTCACATAACCTCTCTGAGATCAACAATAATTTTTTTTGTCTGCATCAAGCATCATAAGGCAGGTCCTCTGTCTTTCTGGTCTGATGCTTAGGTCTAAAGAGAAGGAGTACTTCAGTCTCCAGGTCTTCAGTTTATATTGACTAAAGTGCTTTGTAAGGAATGTGTATAACTAAAACATTTCAAACCAGGACATTAGAACAAACAGCTTTTCAAAAGCTTATTGTAATAAAATCAGTGTTTTATGGTGGGACATGATAAATTATACACATGAACAGGTTTTTATAGTTAATACAAACATGTAAAGAGGCAAGCTAGGGTTAAGGTTTTCCTTATATGAAACCCTAAAATATTCCAGAAACAAAGAACCTAGACCTGTGTGGTATATGGTGTTGCAATGATTTCAAGAAGTATAGTTCTGTTGTATCCTTTCCGCTGCTGCCTCATGCTAGGCTTCTGAGGCATATGTCCCTTGGCCATACCATGGGCAGGGGATCCCATGATGGATTGCCCAGCCCTTTGTGCAGTAACACAATAATGCATCATGCAGGCTCTAGTCAGATTAGTCTTGGCTATAGAAAATGCAGGATATATGTCCTATCTTATACACCCTGGTCTACTGCATGAGATGCGGAATGAAAATTTCTAGTGTTGTTTCTGAAAAAGAAAACCCTCTCAACAACAAACAACCAAACAAAACACTCTTGCATGGAGAGTTTTAACAAAAACGTGTATTTCTTCACTTTTGCAGAAAGTGGAGTTTAAGTTTTAGTAAAATTTAGTAAAATAAACCTGTCCTACCTGTGGGCTTGCTAAGGTAAAAACCCTGATTCCATCACACACTCTGTGTAGCTCCCCAGACATTTCCAGCAAGGGATCAGCAGTGTCTAAAGCTTATTTGTTCCCTTGTGATTGGTAGACAAATAAGACTTTTCAGCCATGGCTGTGCTTGGGAGTCTCTCATGCTGTCCTCTGCCCATAGACTTAGGCACTATCACAAATTGCTAGATAACTGTTGTCACACAGTCACTTGCTGAGCTGATGAATCCCCCTGTGGGGTCAGTCACATGGATATGCTTAAGGTTTACAAGTCTCATTCAGTGGTTGCACTTATAAGACAATGCAGTGTAGAAGGGGGAATGACCAGAAAAAAATGTAGATGATTTTCTGGAAAGTAACAGGAAAAAAAAGTAGATTTGCTATGACAATGTAAGTAAAAAGCAGCTTAATCACTTCCTGGCTTTCCTCAGCACCTTAGTAGATAGTAATGGTGATAGTAATGAAAGATAAAGTAGTGGGAAGTCATTGTCTTCATTGCTAATGTCCACTTGCTGATACTCAAGTCAGTAACCTGTAATACTTAGATGTTACTAGGGGAGGCTGTATTTTCAGGGTGGCACTTGATTTGAACTCAGATGCTCATGCATTAAAATATTACCACATGTGCACTTTTGTGCCGTGTTTCAAATGGACATGCAAGCGCACCTGAAACCAGCCAGATGAGCACTTGGAGCTTCTCTATCTGAATTCACTGTGAACAGGACAGTAAGCACCTTCATGGAGTAGAAGAAGCAGTTTGTTTAGCCATAGAAACATGATGATGGATATCTGCATAAACTCACAGTGGAGCCACTCACTGATCGATGTGGTAGGAGGCTGTAAATTAGGATGGTGTTTCAAGAGTCTCTACTCAGAGATTCTGATGGTGCTGGAGGATGTTTCCTATATTGAGAGAACAGGACTGGTCTTAAGCAAGTCCAAGTTCAAAATTAAGTCTCTTTTATGAAGGAAGTAATAAGTGATAAGGGTGAGATATGGAACTGAAATTATGGGCTGCTAACAACCCTCAAAGGCTTCTAGATTTAGTTCCTAAAGTTACCATGAGCCAGATGTTCGTGCCAACAAGTTTCCTGATGAAAATATATCTGTTCTACACACACCAAGGAGGGAACACTGCAGAATTGCC